>JABFQC010004758.1:0-12342 GCA_022817085.1 Psilanteris sp. ZL-2020
CAGTTGCCCTTTGTCTCGTATTGCCTGATAGCAGATAAGTCTCGCTCCAAGAGAGGAGCTTCGATATCGCGCGAGCTATTACTACATATATATCTCTACTTGTGACGGTAGTTGGACTTTCGTAGGATACCGCGAGATCTCTGCTGACTTACGTTTCACGCTTTGGGATAAATCTGCACTTCTATGGGATTATTAGACTAGTCAACTCGATATCTACGAAGCCTCGATATAAATATATTCAGATTTTTAATCTCGCGATATTAGTGTTTATTAACCAAGGGCGAAAATAAATGGCTGCGTATAATTCACAACGCGCGGATCAACGGCATTGTGCAAATTGGGTTTTCCGTTTTGATATCAATACCGAGATTTAATTTTTTTTTTAATTCTTAAGTTGTAACGAGGCTTGAAGTAGAATAAACTTTTGATATTAGTGTTGAATCGAATTGTATCGGATTTAATTGATTTTAATAAAATTGACAATTTTATATGGCCTTTAATTGTGGGTTTTGAGATCGAAATTATTGCGGTTATGAATGTACATATATTTATATATGATACACGATTAATGTCTAGAATGTATAAAGCCACTTACGAAATAGCAACAGCCTAATTATAAGTGCATCACGCGGATTTCACACCAAAGTTAAAAGCTTTATATATAGCGTGTGATGTACGAGTGGAATTAGACCGAGTCTTGTTCTTGAATTCTTAAACCGAGATTCGCAAGCTACGCATTCACTGAAGAAAGGCCAATTCTGTGCCAATATTAATACTTTCGTATAAGTGCATTTTGTGATTTACATATACTTTTACGTACACGCCTGCCGTACTGTTGTGTGCGTTAGTAGATTTATAATGTTCACTGCTCCGTGGCTAGGAAACGACATTTTTATTTACATTTTATTTACGCGAGTACTTTATTACGGAATTCTACTTTTTCAACTATGTGGTGTTTCTTTATAAGTGTGATACTTGGGTACTTATAGATATTATGTATATTTATTTATAATATGTATATACATTGAAAAAAATCATTCGAGTATATGCAATTCAATTCTTGAATTGATAAAAATAGAATTGAATTAAATAAATTTAACTTTAAACAATTAAAATTTAAGAGTCAAATTGACTTAATTTTCAGAAAAAATATGATTGAGTTAATATAACTCAATAGATTGTTTGATGAAATGATAAAACTTTATTTTTTTAATCCAAATCTAAAGTTAAACGTATACAACTCAATTAAATAGATTCAAATATATTTTTCATCAGTGTATGTATAATATTCGAACAAAAATATTTATAATACCTTATGCAAGTGTCTCAGAAATGTCTCATTTGTTTAATTTGTACTTGACTACAAACAAGTATAGTATAATTGGATGAAAGTGAATTTTAATTTCATCTTGATCTTATATTTGTATTAAGATTAATAAAATGTAATTTAATTACTTTCATGAACTTCAAGCTTTTTTAAGGTAGATATGGATTAATTTAATTCCACAAAATTTAATTCCAAAAAATGAAACAAAATTGACACGTGGAATATCACTATAACAGGTTTACATAGTAAATTCAAATGAACAAAATATAAAAGTACTTTTATAACATTCTATTTACGTCTACAATAAAAAGTTTTCACGAAATCAGTACATTTGTTTATCATTGACAGAATTTTATGTATTAAATGCGAGTTACAATTTTCGACTTTAAAACCGACCGCAAACTTAAATAGAATATATAAAAAATTAAAATATATACATCTAACAAATTTGATAAATTCTATCAGCCTTAAACAAATTATTATTACTATACTATAAAAAAGTATTAAAATATCGAGAAAAAAAATTAAACAAATATTTCTATAATCTGATCTAAAATAAACGGTACCTAAACAAGAAAAAACTACTCATCGCGTCAATTGAAACGCAATCACGAAACAAAACCTTGTCCAGATTCCTTGCTATACACGCAAAACAAACCCAAACAGCTGAAGCTGCATTCTCCACGCCGCGCCACTCGAATCTTAATCTTTATAATATTCATTCCACACGCATTCCCTTGAACGCTATTATAATAAATCATCGACAACCACCATTGTGGGTTATCATTGACCCCATCGCAATATCCTCCGTCCGTCGAGTACCTGAGAAAAGATTTGTTGAAATCGCGCATAATTCAACGGCGTATCAACTGTCCCGGTCACGTGGCGCGCTATCGAGCCACAATGAACCAGGAGGAAGCGTTGTTTCTCGTGGCTATCAATGAACCGAGCATATTGTTACTCGTCCTTCCGCGGCGGCCAGAAATGAGGGGCAAAATCGTCTGAAGACCTTCTGTTACGGTTCGGTCCTGTTCACAAAGGGGTGGCATCGCGCTCCGAGAGGGCGTTGCGGTACTCGAACGCTCGTAAGAAAACGTGTCCAACGATCTCGACTTAAGGGTTGTTGTTGCAGCGCAAATACATGGCGGCGATAGTTCCGCAAGCACCAGAGGCCAGGACCCCACGAAAATTTCAACTGCCATAAATTATATTCGGGACACGCACCGGTCGCGGCGCGGGGCGGGGGGGTCAAACGGGAACCCCGGAGCGGCGCGCGTACGTGTGCCTCCGGGGCCGCGTGTTGGTGCACCGCGCCAAATGGCACTTTCATTGCACTTGCTGCGAGCACGATTTTACATCCCAACGGATTTACTCGGCGAATTTATCGCTCTTCTTCTTTTTCAACTGTCGAGAAAACAGCTGTGATTCTTCACTAAGTCGATTCGAAGGCGATCGACGTGACTCGCTGGCTTTAATTTTTGCGACAATTGTTTGCCGTTTTGCTGAGACAGCGCGCGCAACTTTGCCGAACGATTTATTAGCAGCTTTTTTTGACCCCGCAAGAAAGTTCACGCCAATTCCCGCGGACGCGGAATTTATCGTTTTTATGAAAGAAATTGGTTAAACCGAACCGTGACGTTTCTCTTCCGTCCTTTCGAATGATTGATTGTAATTTTTCGCGGCCGCTCATTCAGGGGCCGAAGAGTACGCGGAACGCCCGGCGCCGGGGTTCCGCGCGGTTTTTAATTACCAAGTTCTTCAATTAGGAACGATTTGGTTGGGGGGAGCTCTTCCTTGGGCGGCCTTTGTGCTCGGGGATTTGAAAAGACGCGGGGAAGGACGAATCGATTCCTTGGCCGATTTTATTGTGGCGCGGTCGACGGATTAAAGCGGTTTGTGTCATTTGATTCGTTTGAATTCGAATTTCAGATTATGTGAATGTATAAATGGGTTGTTGCGGAGACCGATCTGGAGCCTGATTCACAAGCTGACATACGCACTTGACACACGCACAGGAGAGATTCTTAATGTGGCAGTACTGCACTGAAAAAAGTCCTGTGTAAAATTACAACGACAATCGTTGGTAACAAATAACCAATGATAGATATTGCAAAATCACATGAAACATGTATTTTTACGTGCTGTCTGTATAATCTTACGGGCACAATAGAATGTTGTTGGATGGCATTAATAGAATATTTGATATATATTTGATGAAATCTATTACATCAACGAGAAAAGAAGTAAATCTTAAAAACCACTCGAGTATTTTTATTTTACATACGTTACACAACATAATGATATCGACAAATTAATATAAAAAATATTTGAGGTTAACTTTGCCCCTTGACGGTTCTTGTATATTTAAAAAACATTCTGTAATTTTACGGAATATATCTAAATTTTATTGTATCATTTGTAAAACTACATGACTTTTGTTATTTACACGATTGGACGTGTCATTTTCAGGTGATGCGTATTGTAAAATTACAAAGGACTTTTTTAGTGTGATTATAAAATATAGAATAACTATCCTATCTATGGTACTAATGCATAGTTAATACAACAGTTTTAACCACGGGTTTTAAAATAATAAAATTACTAAAGCAGTTCACCCAAAAAGGAAAATATTTTTTTAAAATATAATAAAAGTAATTGAAGAAAATAATTATAACATAATTAAATTGTAAGTATAAATAATAATTTATGGTAAAGCAAAGTATATATAACATATATTCGTTTTCGTTTGGATGATTTACTTTCGATGAGGTTGGTAAAAGTGGTTCAACCGATTCAATGTTGGCAGACGTGAGTTTAGGGGATTTTTGAATCCTTGAATAGGACTTGGATATGAACGGATATTTGTTTGTGTTAATTTTCTTCTGGTATTAAGAATTATCACTGGACGAATAATATTATTTCAATTGGTTAATACTCGAACGAAATTGTAAGAAATTAAGTAGTTACTTTTTTAAAAAGTGAAAATTGAACGTTTAATATTAATTACGCGGCGTTAATCAGGCTGTTCAACTTTTTCTTAAGTGAAATTGTTCCAGGCGAATCATAAATTTCCGAACTTCCTTCCTCGTAAATTAGTTAGTCGGATTGTATCTAACTGTTGTTGATTAATATGTTGATTATAAAAAATGTAACTTTGCAAGTGATTTTATTTGTACTTATCCATGATTCTGTGATTGTAAACTGTAATTACCAATACACGAATCGACTGTTTTTATCTTTCTGTAACAAATTTAGATTATTTGTGATTCGAAATATATTACAACTAGTACAATAAATTCGATATGGAAACAACTTAAATTTATGGAGTTTAGATGTTCGTTCACCTCGGGCTCATCGATAAGTATAAGTATACACGTAGTGGTAAAGTTAAACAAGTAACTTAAATTAAAGAAAAGATAATATAATTATGAAACAATTTATCGTTCTATAACCGGTTTAATTATTATCAATAAATAATCCTCATGTTTATAATTTATAGAATTAGTATTATACGCCTGCATAATTTTTTACCAGAATATAAAAATAGTAAATGATCATCTAACAAATTGATTTTAATATTAATTACGATTCACGCAGATAAAAAGTCAATCAAGAATTATTGACAGTTCCATAAATATTATTGAACATAAATTAATCGCCCATACATTAAAGGGCAAAAAACTAGTCTGTTAAAAATATTGAAATTAATAATTAATAAATATTAGTACACGGATAAAAAAAGTGTAGTAAAATTTTACCACACTTTATGGCAAAAATTGCCAGATTCATAATATTTTTGTTTATGATTTCTATTACATTTTGAAAAACAAAACAGTTTGTACTCGCTTTGCTTATTCTGAGTTGTTTTGAATTTAATATGCAAATATTTTTTTATAAAAATTATAAAATTTAAATTATTTAATGGATACAAAGTCGTCACTTAAAGACTTTTCTTTTAATAATAAAATTAAAATATTAACATGTTTGTAATATCATCACAACACCGAGAAAAATGATCTTGTTATTTTAACAAGAAATTTTATGTTAAATTTTTCAAGTTATATCCACACGATTTTATGTTATATAGATAACAAAATTATCTATTAAGGTGACATAAAACTAAGTACTGATGAATACAATTTCATCGGAAATTATTAATCGTACAACACGAATCAAATAAAAGGAAAAAGTTAGTATAATATTAGCAAAAAATTATTCTATTATTAACAAGAATTTCTGCTACAATAACAAGAATTTTTTCTTGGTAAATCTTATTGTTTCTTCTTCCACAGAGTGGTTCATCTAGCATCTACATGTATGCTACCATCTTGTGATGATATATAAAGAGTTGCCATGATCTCTAGATCGGGTATATGTTCATTTTTATTTCTAATTATTATTTAATACTTGAAACAAGTGTCAAAGTGATCCTATTCCATTTACAATATTCCCAGTCCATCTAGCATTTCTATTTTTTGGTGTTGTTAGTTGACCTGTGCCGTTTGTTCAGTAAAGAAAAATCATTTTGCTAGATTTTATTTTTCTCATCTAGAGGCAAATCCTACTAAATTACAGAGTTCCAACAAAAAAAAAGATCTTAATTTCAAAGATGGAACAAGCGATTCTTTTAACTACAAAGATTTGCGAGGGTAAATGGAGGGAAGAAGGTCCTCTGACATTCCAGAGGATAACAATTAAATTAAGGGTTTAAAGAAAGGTTTAAGAAAGGGCGTAAATGGGTTCTATCAGATCGTGCAAAATAACACAAGTATCATTCTTAACAATAATATCGATAATCGGGTTACGCACATTCACAAACATAGGGTCAGAACCGCTAAACCTCCGAATAATTCGGAAGGCAGCTATCAGTGAGTCCTCCGGCTACTCCAGAGTGAGGATACCTTTGAAAGAGCAAAAGGTCTCCTTGTGACTGATATTCAGCGTTCCCAACGGTGTGGAAATTTCAACCTTTTGTATTTCTTATACACATTGTTTTTGTATTCGTTGCAAGTGCTGTGTGAAAAAAATATCCATATTAGTAAGGAACGCTGCTGGCATTGACCCTTGCGGCCAAACTTACCCTTGGCACAAGGAGTGAATACATCGGAGCATTTTCCCTTTACCCCAACAAAAAGCTCCGTTCTAGAAGAAATCAGACAACGACGATAACAACGATTATATTGTAGTCTAAGATAATAATAAATTTTATAATTTTATTACTCATGGTGTTGTCTTTTTAGGATCATTATTCACCCAACAAATGTATAAACATAGGATGATATTGTTCGTAATTATAAAATCTTTCTAGACTTCTTATAATATAATCTATTTATAAAGTAACGTTTATATTTTATTGTCAAATATTTTTCAATATAATGGTTACGAGAAAATTCTCTTATACACTGAATAAAATTTCACTCGTAATAGATACAAAATCGCACTTGTCAAATGTATTCCTGTCAAAACAAAGAGTCATGTATGAGAGAATTTTTTTGTAACCATTACAATGTAAACTGTTTGACAATAAAATGTAAACGTTACATTATAAATTTAGCTTAAAATTTTAAATTATCATTATACATAAAACTATTGCTTATAAATATGCAAAAATATAATACTATAATAAATATTTAATAAATATAATATTTGATAATGTAGTACCATAAAATAAAATATAATTCAATAGAATAGTACAATTCAACACCTTATAATTACTTGACAGTAAGAAATAATAATAACAATGCATTTAAAAAATATTATACATTTTATAATTGTTCAATGCAATCTTTATATATAATTTTATTCTATACCAGAATATAATGTAATTGTAACATTAAATGATAGTGTAATAGTTACAACAAAATAACGTCAACCCTTGTGGTTACTATGTTTTTCCTGTAATAGTTATCAGAAATTTTTCTCCGTGTAATTGACAATAAAAACTCTTTACTTTGACAGGAATACCTTTGACAAGAGTACGATTTTGTACTAATTACAAGTGCATTTTTTCTCAGCGTATGTTATATACTTTTAAATTATTATTATTATTTTTTTTAATGAAAGGATCTGTATCACCCTAAAGGAAACTACTGAACAAATAACTAGAGATTTGTGGGGGAAGAAATGTTTATATAATGACATTTTTAAAGCGGATCTATATCAATTACATCGTTAAGGATGTTACTCTTAAATATCAAATTCAAGATGGTTTGATTAAACGGGCATTATACTGTTGCACATCATTTCAAGGCAGAAAACTGTGATAAATTAGCCAGAAAATGATCTAAATCATAAACAAATGGTTATAATTGATTGCATGTTTACTATTATTCACTAAGGATCTATAATGGAATACTAGGAATGTTGCCCAAGCAAGTCAAAAGAATAACAGATATGTTCATACAACATAAACATTTTATATTTTTAAATAAATAAGGACCTAAATAAAGACTTAAATGGAGATGACCCTAATCTAGGAGTAGAGAATATACTTTATAGATTGTTTTATAGATCTAAACTTCTCATTATTATAATATTCAGAAATAAACGTTTTATTTATTTACTATTTATTGATTAATAATTTATCAAATGTCGATAACTCTAAATCTAAAAACTCAAATTAGCTCTCCATAAAATTATTATATGTTTAATATAAATTAGTAGATTTAAATAGCAAAAATATTTTTTTAACGATTTTTAAAATAATTTTTTTAAAATTTATACAAAATTTTTCATTAATAAGTTTTATTAAATACGATACGAAATAGATAAGATTGTAAATTCCAACCGCGGTCGTATTTTCTATTCTGGAGTGTATGATTCGTTTCTCCGAAAATATAACCTTTTAATCGAAGTACATATATAAAGTGCAGCCTACTATTGTTATTTTTAATAATTTTTATTCTAAAAATTAAAAAATATATATGCATTCACTGAACAATATATATAAATATAAGTTTAAAAAAAAATGTAAACAATTTTGTTCTTTGAAGAAATTCAGAAATCATTTTATGAAATTTATTTATGTAATAAACAAAAACATTTTATTATATTGTAGTTATAATTTTTAATTGCACATTTATTTAAACCGTAATGTTGTCATTTAAATCAATGTAATACAAAATTATAATGTACATTTTATTTAGTTAATTATTCAATACTTATAAAAATATTATAACTATAAATTAATTCAATGAAAATGACAAAAATACATTTTTTGTATATTTTCAATTTGAACAAAATTATTTTAACTCAAATAAGCAAAATATATATATATATATATTCAAAAAATATATGTTTACAAATATATATAATACAAAATATGTTTAAATACTATATTCTAAAAATACATTAATGGAAATTGCATTTTATTAAAGAAGCAACTTAATATAAGAGTATCTGTATAAGGGAAATTCTATTCTAAAGCTTGGCAGAGTTTATGAAGAACGTGATAGTCTTTCCGAACATAACATCTACGTACTTTAGAAGTTGACGTTGAGGAACTACATGTAAGCTGTGACTCAACACAAAAGCATGACTAAAAAAGATCAAAAAATTGAGATACTACACTACAAAATAAAAAGTAAATTCACCGTGAAGTATAAGTATGTATTTTAAAAAATATAAATAAAGAAAGACTCGGTTTCAAAATTAAATGTTTCATTATATTTAAATCCTTCTTTTTAACGACCATTACATTTACAAATTTACTATTTAATTTTTTTATTCTTTATTTCTATAAAACATCGAAAAGTAATTTTGATAAATAAATGTATAATGTTACATTTTATTTTAATAATTAAAATTAATCAAATCAATTATTTATAATTATGAATAATCGCATGTAGTACTTTGATCACCATTCACGACATATATAAATCATCACATATGAAATTTGAATAATCTGTACTAAATTATTTGTGACAAATTATAAATGTTAATTAGATTCAAAATGTACAATTTTAATGTATAATGCAATGGAAAATATGTTAGTCTGATGTTTATATAAATGTATATTTCTATATAATATAGCGATTCTTTGCATTATATAAAATGTATTTTACTTCTATAACTGTATTAATTTATATTGCAACTTTAAAATATGGATAGCGAACTTAATATCCGTATGTAAATTAAATAATAATAACAAATATTAACTGATTTTCAGTGAGTTTTACTGATTCAAATTTAGACAGTACATATAATTAATATACATAATTAAATGTCCCAAGTAAAAAATTTGCCTAGTTTCTAGCAAGAAAATATATAGTTTAGGTAAGGCTCTTGAATAATAAACATTTAAGGGGCTGATACGCAATGTAATGTGATGCATGAAAAGGCACTAAACAGCTAAACTATTTATGTGCATTTAAAAAAAATCTGTAAATCTATGACATATAAATAACCCATTTATATAAACACCATACTTGAAATATAAGAAATGTGCGTTTTTAAAACACGGTCATCCATCCAAGTAACGGTCGTTGTCAACGCTGCTTAACTTCTACGTTGTCAACGTTGCCGCTGCTGCCTCTTCCAGCGTACGCACGAACGATTTGAGACGATGTTTTGTTAGTATTGTCATAAGCGGACATGTTAATATGTTTCTATCCAGTTTTTTATAGTTGCACTAGACTCGTTGACGTCTAGTTTATTCTAACAAAGCCTTAGCTAAATTTTTGCCAGTAAAGCTATATTTTGATTTTCTGTCCAGCGTCTCATGCAATTAACAAGTTTTAACTAGAACAGTTCACCTAACATCAGCCTTATTAATGCCTTTACAGTACCAAACAAAACGTGACAAATTTTTACTCAGGGTAATCTGTAAAAATGCGTGAAAATCTTTTTCTTTCAAAAATAGACTCAAAATACTATCGACAGAATGCAGCGTATAAACATCCCAGTCGATATACAATTCACAACTGGTTATTGTTTTAGCGAACGATTGCATTCCACCCCCAACGGGCGGTTCGGTTATTCTTGTTCCGTTACTCACCTAAATTCTAACTGTCAACACTGTTTCTTGTCCAATTCGAGACAAAAAATTTTGAGTTTTACACTCTAAACCCCATTAATATATTATCCTTTTATTTATCACCCTACAGTTGTATGCCATAAAACAGTTTAGTGAAATGATATAGTATTATGTGTAGCTTAGTTGCACACGCAACATATTACACGAGTGTAAGGCTCACAGAATGTGCAATGAAATGCGAAATTCTACGTTTAACGTAAACCGTCATAAAAGCAAACATCATGGAATAAACGAACAAATTTTGAGATTAGATCTATTGGTTGGAGGGAATTAGAAATGGTTAATTCGAATCCACGAAAACATCGTTCATTGACTCAGATGATTGAAAATAACTACACGCGCGCGGTATGATTAATGAATGACACTTTAAATTTAAGTGTTTAAAATCGGGAGTTAAGATTATACACCATTTAGTTTGCAAGTACAATAAACAAACATTGTTTTTCTTAACTACTTTATATATCTTCATTTTACGAAAATTGAAGCTCTTTTTTTAAAAAAAAATTAAAGCGTTTTTGAGAAAAAAGAGTTTATTATAAAAACTGTTAAAGTGTGATTGTAATATACTCGAATTTAAATGCGAAAAATTTACGACAAGGAACATTCAATTACAAAATAAAATTGGATTATAGAAACGTTGGCATGAAATATAAATAAACAGTTGTATTCGTAAGGCATTAGTATAGTAATTTTAATGACAAAAATTTGTTGAAATAAATGTGCCTCAGTGCGTAGCCAAATAAATATTTGACTTGAAATAAATTCATTTGATTTCTTTCGTGCTTCGGATGCTGATGTTATTTATACAGAATTACGTACTTCAAATGTTCTTGAAATGATTACAGCGACATCTATCAGGAACCAAAAACATATCAGACAAACCCATAATTACATATTTATTTAAATGAAATGCAAATTTACATGAAAAATAGGGATTCCTTTTTGAAACTTCAAAGTTAATTAGTACCTCAGAAGGGTGGTTCAATATTGACACAGGAGAACGACTGTCTCGAAAACATTGAATCTTTACTTGAAATGTATTTTTCGTCCGTCGGACACTTCCTCGGACCGTTTAAACTAATTCAACTCATCTTCCAACTCATTAGTAACCGCTTCATCCAAAGCGTTCGAAATATTCCACTTTTTCGTCTTCGCGAGTTAACTTTTTTCTTCATCGAACCAATTCATATTATACAATTAAATTTAATATATTTAAAATCGATAAATTAAATGATTTTGAAAATTAAATTGATAAAAGTAATTAAATTAATCAAATTCAGTCATTAATTAATCATTATGTCATACTTTTCAAGTTTCTATTATTTAAATAGTTATTTTATTTTTATTTGAAATTATTATTCATAAAGGTGTATACTTATAAGAATAATATGTATAATTAAATAATTAGTTTATAAACAATTTTAAACGAATTTTCAGTATAAAACTTTCAGATGGTTGTATAGAGTAAAACGAAAATCTTCAAACATATGAAGGAATAAATTTGTTTTGATTTATATTCATAACGTGTGAACTATAAGGAAGTGTTGGTAAAAATTGTCTTCATTTAATTTCTTCACTACCTTTTTCATTTATAGTTAGATAACAGTCTTGAAAAATGGTAAAGAATACTGTAAACTACAGTCAATTTTTCATTGCTACACTGAAAGAAATAATATATGAAATATTACAACGTATACGATGAATCCTATAACGGCAGTGTTATACTGATAATTGCAAACAAAGTTTCAATAAGTACAATTTAAGTTTTAAAAAGTACAACTGTATCACTGTATAACACTGTCGTCATAGGATTCATCGTAGACGTTGTAATATTTCATATATCATTTCTTTCAGTGTATATGTACACTGGAAAAAATAATGTGTTAACTGAACATAAAAATCTGTCGATCCAACAGATTTTCCAATTTAGGATAATATTTATTTCTATGTTAATATATGCATCTTGTTATAACATATAATG
>JABFQC010004759.1:0-12341 GCA_022817085.1 Psilanteris sp. ZL-2020
GGCTTATACAGAGCAAGGGTAAGGGTTCGGCTGGCTTTACTTCTCGCTATAGTCTTGCGCCGCCAGAGTTGAACCCTCGTCCACTCACCTATCCGAGTATAAATTGAAGCGCGCGCTTCCCATTTACACCCTTTCGAGCCTAACTCTCGAGCATACTACTTCACTTAAATTCTCCTGAGTGCTGCACTTATTACGTCGTCGTGGTATTTTGCGCGTCATCGTTTTTACGTAATCCTTCAAGAACTTGTTACTCGCGTCGCAAAAACTAATATCGTTTAATCACTTTAATTAGTTGAATATCGACAATAACGATCTTGTTACAAGAATATGAATTTCGCAGACGTATAAGCATACACGTTTAGCATCGCGACGGCGTATGCGCGTAATAAAAATGTTACGCTTTTTGTAATAAGAATGCGGAATAAATATGTGAATGGAGAGAAAACGGAAATGAAGCGTATAAAAAATATGCACGCCGAAAAATGTTGCATTAATAATTACTGAAAGTTCAGTAAATAATATTAAAAACACTGTAACTCAAGGACAAAGCGAAATTTCAGTTAGAAATTACCGAACTTGTGAGTAAACATTGATGAATGTTTGTAAATATACAGCGAAATTTCATCAATGTTTACAGTAAAAGGTCGGTAATTTCTGACTGAATTTTTGTTTTGTCCGTAAGTTACTGTGTTTTTGATAATATTTACTGAACTGTCAGTAATTTTTAATGCAAAATTTTTCTGCGTATATAAGACATACAATTAAAGAATATTATTCGCAATCCAAATTTACGATTTAATAAAAGACGATAAACTAAAATTAATAAAAAATCGGAATCAATTTACGAAATAAAGCGTTCGGATAGATTTGGCGTCCGTTTTTAATTTGCACCATTCAAATTTTGATTCGAAATCAACATGTCTATAAAGCGAATGACTATCATGATCTATGATATCCCGAAGACGTCAGTGGTATATAACAATAGTAGAATGAGTTGTCCAATCGCGCGTACCATGACGAGGCCGGTGGCAAAGTTTAATGGTCAGAATACTCAATCGGTAACTCGAAAAACCGCATGTAAAGCGGATCGTTGCAAATTGAGCGAACTATTTCCGGAAAAAACTAGGTATAAAAAAGGCATACACACATATTCGCCGTACCATAATGAAAACTGCGTCGCCGAATGTAACGACCCGATCATCCCAATTAAATTGTTTTGCGTTGTTCTAAATTGTCAAAACTCGTACAACTGCGGCGCAAAAACAAAAATGTTACTCCCCGTCGGTCGTTGGGCATGATTTTGATTAATGAGATTAAATGAAAACAAGTGAAATAAATTTGAGCCGAAATGGAATGATAAATAGTTGTACCGTCTTTTTGTCAAAGCAATGAAACGGAATGAAAGCAAAAGCGCGAAAACGCCGTTGAACAGAGAAGGAGGCAGCGCCGGTGGAAGGGGAAATCTAATTGAGATCAATTGCGCCGGAGTTAGGGTCAACTCACTCCGGGTCTACACCTACACTGCGCGCACATTTACGTGCATACATACGATATCACTTAAACCCTTTTGACAAGTCGCGACGCGGCCAATGAGATACGTGCTTTTTTTGCCGTCAACGCGAGCGCCTTTTTTGCAATTCAACGTCGCCGTGTATTAACGTCAATTTCTTTTCAATCAAATCGCCAAACCAAACTCCCGAACGATTGATTTTTTTGCAAACGCCGCGCACGCGGCGCAGTCGAGTTTCGTTTGGCTCCGCGCGCGCGGCGCGTAGCTTATGATAAACAGACCGTCTAATCGCGGATACCGAAACGCTTTTATTGCTTGGCATGCGAGGGGCCGAAAGCTCGGAGACCGAAGTCTCTTTTGGTTCCGATATAATTCGCCAAAATTCGCAACTCGCAATGAACTCCAATCTTCTTATATTACGACAGGACGTACTGCACGTTGACCCACTTCCCTTTTGTCTGGACGCTCACGGATTGCCTACTTTCGTTTCCTTTTGTTTTTGTTTGGTCCGCGCAACGAGCTGGGTTCTAACGATTCTCAATTTTCCTTCGTCTCCTTCTTCGCCGCTCCGCTTCATAAGTCCTCGGTGCCGCAATTAAGATTGTCCCTCGAAATTGCGCTTGCTCTTTTATTAGAAAAAACAACTTTCTTGCATGATTTAAGTACGTGTCGGATTGATCTATACGCTCTTGTAATCTGGTTAGATTGATTAATACAATTGCTTTTTTGTCATGATTATTACTTTGTTCAACTCGCCATTCGCAACTTCGCTTGTGATTTGGCGTAGCAAACACGTGCTTTCTTGATGAACTTTGGCTAATGTAACAACCTTTTTATGTTTCAGGTAAGTGAGACGATTCGCGGGTGGTTTCACAAATTCATATTAGTTGCACTGAGGTAAACATATAAAATCCTTTTACATAATATGGTAAAACAATGGACTATTATTAATTCGACGTTGTTTTTTTTTATTGCTCATTACATCGATATAAAATTTAGTTCGTCAGTTGGATTTCATTTTTGTTCAACCTTTTTATTCAAATTTGACAATATTTTTATGTTTTTCGTAACAAACAATTATTATCGAAAAAACTAGTAATACGCAAACCAAACCAACGAACATAGGCATCGTATTAATAAATTGAAATCGTTCGCTTACGAAACGACGCTCCGAGCTCCGAATTTCATCTTATAAAGCGCCGCGCAAAAAGTGTGGCAAAATCTTTTTGACTAATAGTCCGTCGAGGCTTCGTCCCTTAAAAATAATTGCGATGCTTCGGGTCGCGGTTTGCGGCTCGCTGCAATTTAAGGCGCACAATCGAGCTTACTTTATTTAAAATTACGAGCGAGCAGTTTATGGCAAATGAACGAAAGCACTTGGCAAAAAACGCAAGAAGCCGCTTCTTCAAACGCGCGCGACTTCTTCGCCGACTTTTCTGCACTTTTTCATCGCCGGGAAATTATCGGCTCGCCCGGCTCTTCGCCGTTTCCGGCATTTGAATGTAATCGACCTTTGGGTTCCGAAATTAATGGTTTGTCGATGTTTTTTCATTGTCGCCGGCAATATATTAAATCTATATTTATTCGCAACGGAAGCGCGCCCAGCAACTCGTGTATAAACGCCTATAAAAGACCGTGGTCCGAAATCGCGTCGGTTTTTGGACTTGCAAGTCGCCTAATTATCCATTCTCCTTCGTCACCCGAGCGTCCCGAATCGGACACACGACCTAGCACCTAATTCCATTACAAAGTTGCTCCAAGACCTTTTTCCGACGCTTTTTCCCGTCCTTAAATCGCCATCCCAACGCACCCCAACAATATAACGCAGCCGCTCGTCACACCGTCGCAAGACGCTTGTCCGGCGGAACGCCGTAAAACCCGAAATCGATCGACCGGATGACCAGTCGACGCGTCCAATTACCGCCGCGGTCATTAATGACTTGAGCCGTCCGAGGCGGGGGGTGGCGCAGTCAAAAGCAGCTCGCGCGAGGTGCTTTCGACCGAGGCGATGGCTTTCGGAAAAGAGATGCACGCGCACACTTGTACGACGCGTAACACACGTATATGCGCGCGCTCTGAGAGGTCGTCGGTGTGCGTGGGTTCTGCGCGTGAGCGTCAAAGCGACGGAGAGTAGCCGCCGCCGTCGTCACTGCCGCCGCCGCGACGCCAGGCGCCGCCAGACTTTGGGTTTCAGATTAATGGATCATTTTTCTTCCCTCGACTCGACTCTCGACCCAACTCGACGCTTCTCACACACCTACGATCGGAAGATAGAAAGAGCAAACGAGAGCGCGCGAGTGAGCGAGCGAGAACGAAGCAGTAAGCGCCCCCAATCCACCCCGTCTTCTACCTTCTACCTTCAAACTTCCACCTTCCGTCGGTTCGATAGCGCATATCCGCGCCTCCATTCGCCATCCCGCTCCTAACGCTTCGACTTTTCAACTTGCGAAGATGTTCAGATGAGCCCAAAACTACCCGAGTCCGCCGTCACTTCTCCATGTCGGATTTGCTTTCAACTTTCTTGCCTGTTTTCCTTGTACATTTATGACTTCTGTTAAAGGCATTTCATATTTTCATTGCTCCGTATTAAGCATTATATTAATGCCGTCGTCGTATTTTATTAACACGCGACGCGTTTCGCGTCGCATCGATCCGACCCGCGACTCGATGAATCCGCGTCTTTTGACGCCCGCGCGCGCAAATAAATCTCTTCAATCAAACGGAAGCCGCTTTGACAAATGTGTTTTTTTGATTAATTAAGACAATGTAATAGCGATGAGAGCGAGAGCGATAGAGAGATGGAAGCAGATAGTTGCGACGAGTAGATTTATAGACAAGGAAACGATCTCGGACGGCGAGTTTGACGATCGCCGCGGATAGTCAAAAGTTTAACTGACTGGATAGTCGATTTGACTGTGTACCTTGTCAACGAAAGTTATGGGTTGCGCGCAGCGTCGATGGCGTTTTGATATAAATAATGCGGATGCATTTAGTATGGTTGGTTTGACGGGTTGAATGGACGCGACTTGGATTTTAATTACATCATTTATCGATACGGGATTTTGACTGTATTATTTATTTATTCGCATTCGGTTTGTTATTAGACGCACGTGAAAATAATGGCTGCGGTTGTAGTGTGTTATACGCGACACCGATCGTTCTACAATTTCGAGTCATTAAAATGTGGGACAGTTTATTAAATCGCTAATGTTGAGTGTTATTTATATAATTATGTCATTATTGGAGACAAAAAATTATACACATTTATATTTGTATTACTATTTGTTATTATGTTTTGACATAATTTGAATTATGTGCAGCATAATTTCAGTTACATAAATGCAGTACGACTTTTTAACTCGCAAAGATGCATACAGTCCGAACTACAATCCAACGAACCATGAACTCAGAAATATTCAGAGATGCAAAATAATTCATAACATTTATTATGACATTTTTTATCAGATTCGTATATTAGCATTATAATTTATTACTGTGAATTATCATTATTTTCCTTATATTATGCATAATTGAATACGAGAAAATTCGAGAAAATTGAATATTTGTGCAATTATTAAAAAATACATAAATACGTAAATGATTGATCTTGTAATAGTGTGCATAATGATTTTGTATTATAAATGTACGTTCAATACATACAAATGTGCACATATTCTATATATATTAGATATGCAAATCGGTTTAAGTCACTATTCTAATATTATAAACGAAAACTCAATTTTTCTGCTAAGAATTTTATTAAGAATTTCAAAAAGAGATGGCATAGCAACATTTCGCAGACTGATAAGAAGATCTGAAACAATTAATTAAAATCCTATCTTCGTTCCTTATACCAACGATAGGTCTGAAAATAAATTCTGAAATGTGTATTATTTAAAAATTATTATCTTTTATGTATACAACCAAGATAAATATTTTATGTTTAGTTTTCAACAAGACTGAATAAACAAAAATAAATTTAATTATTAATTCAAACTCTATTTTACCTTTTTTTCATTCATTCATTCATGTTTAATTAACGTTTTAACTCAAAACTTTGCATTTCGAAGTTCATCTAAACGCGCGTTTGAATGGTTTATAAATTTGAGCAAAGTACATAATTGACATAAGTTTATTTTAAAAATTACGAAATAATCGAAACAAAAAATCAAGCGTCCACGGACTAGATCGAAAACCGCAAGCCTCAATTATTATTCAAATGCACGAAATTCGCATAGGATTTTGCAAAACGATATTCTTACGTGATTGGGAAACACCAAACCAGCCATAAGTTTCATTTCCCCACCTCTACCGTCCCGTAACAATTTCTAATTGTTATAACATACACGCGTCTTGTTTATCCCCCAAATCAATTACATTGAAGGGAACAAATAAACTTACGAACAATGGTTTGTCAAAACGCGTCCATTTGAAACTAACGTGAACGAAAATTAAGCATCGGATGTCGAATTCGCGAACCAATAAGTAACTCCTGGATCAAATTCGCAAAAGCATCGATCGACCGTCGGCACATATTATCCGACCGTGTGCGCGCACAATTGCAAGTGCGTGTGTGAGTGTGTGCGCGCGCGCGCGAGTGTGTGTATTAAATGAATTGGATCAAATAATGCCGGCACAGCGTCGAAAGCGACAGAAGTGACTAGGAAAAGTCGACGGAACGGCCAAGTGGGTTAACCGCCAAAGTCCATCCACGTTGAACTTTCCGCTCGGCTCGCAGGGTCATCACCACGGACTCGTTCTGCGCGGCGATTATTTCGAAATTGGTCGGGCAAAAAGGGGCGCGCGCGAAACGCAATTTGCGCGTTTCTTCCACGAAACGAACAAATCGCGTAACGCGCCTCGGATCCAATCCTTGCGCCGAAAGTCGAAAATGAGTCGAGGCTCGTTTCCTGCCGAAACTCGTTCAAAGGAAAAATCAACGAAAGCTCCCGCGATTGTTATGTTAATGCCCGGGATAAAGCGCGAGTCCCCGCGCAAGGCCGGAGAGGGACGTGTTATTATTATTAAATGGAATCTCAAGGCTGCAGGACCAATCGATATTTATCAAATTGAATTGGGAAGGCGAGAGCGCGCGCCACGACCAAATCCAGCCGAGCGAGACGCGCCGACGGTGTCGGGGAAAAGGGACAGACGGCTTTGGGGAAGACGAAATCGGATCGACTCTCGTTCTCATGCTAATGCTCTTTTTCTATTTCGTTCGCCTTCCTCGTCGGCGTTTCCTCGGCTTCCACGCACAACCGAATCGACCCAAATCTCCAAACGTCCTGCAAAGCGAGACACACTCTTTCGGCTTCGGGAGATAAAAATCGATCGCGATTGGACTATTTTTGGATACGCTCGTTCGAGTAAGCAATCCCGATTGTTTCTCCGCGCAATCGGATTTGAATTTTGGACTCGTAGCTGCCGCTTCGTTCGGACTCGTTTCACCCGCAAAACTTACAATATTATGGCCGAGTCTGAGTTTTAAGACGCGCGAGTTATAAGATAGTATTATACAATATTATCTATATGTATATTAGATATTTCAGACACCGGCTGTCTTAAATTGAGACACTTTTTTGTCGTGACACTTTTTTTTGTCGTCCGATTTGAAACGACGATTGTCATCCTGATGCAAATGGCACTGCGCGAGGATATAAATAAAGAAACGCGGACTTAATTTTTGTTGCCTGTTGTTTTTGCTATCGCGGTCCGCTCTCGTGAATCGCAACTTTTTAAAACATAAGCTATGCTTTTAAGCACAGCGATATACCCGCTTTACTCGCAACTCCTTAATTGAACACAAAATATCAATTCGTTATTTATTGCGACCATCAATACGAATTTAGAATGCGTGCGTAGTTTGTGAAATATACGGTTACATGCACGGTTTGCGACATTTCGTTCATAAGTGAAAGGGCGCGGAACTTTTTTGCTTCACACACATAATTCATTGACTGCGCGCGAGTTTGCGAGTAACGAAAATCAAAACGCAACCGCGGACGGCGCTGCCATTGATTGCGGATGCTGCAATTTTGCCGACCGGTCGTTGTTTGCCGAAAAAAAAATGGATCGCGCGCTTAAAGTCATACACTACGTTGTCGTTTCCATTTGAATTCGTGCCGTATCGCCTACTTTAATTAGCGACGCGACTTTGTACTTTCACCGACCCAATTGACGTCAATCGATATTCGAAAGAACGCCAAATACGTTCATTATATAATACATTAAATAACTGCCGACCGAATCCTGTTATCATAAGAAGATTCGAGTTACGCCAAGCGGAAACCACTTTGAGGATGATTCCCTTGATTCGACTTATTGCAGACGAACCTACGATGATTTATCAATTTACCTGAAACCAAATTACACTATTTATCTCGAATGATTAGCTTATTGGCGGTAACAGATAACACGATACTGTATTGGACGCGAAATCGAAGCAATTTAATTGATAAGAATTTCACCCGATTCCTTCTTATCTTAATTTTTCGGTTACGCCGTTATTGTTTTTTGTCTCGCAAAACATAAGAAAGGGACAAACAAAACTCCAAAACTTGACGCGACGCTTAATTAAACGACACCCGGTTAACATCGTCTAGGAATTGAAAGAACAAATCGGTTTGTGCGTCCGCGTCTATATACGGTCACCTAAGAAACGCGTGCGGATACCTCTTCCTTCGCGTCGAGATTGCTTGACTTTTTCTCCGTCGCAGTCTGATTTCCTTTCGACTACTGATTCGACTCTCGGCTCCCTAACGCAGGGTCAGGACGGGCGGGGACGGGGGCTGATAATTCACGCGAACGGCATGATGGATGCTCCCGACGCCCTCGCGGCGTCGCGACGCCTGCTCCTCTCACTCTCATCGTGTTACATTAGTGCAAGTACATATACTTGCTTAACACTTATGGCACGACAGCACTTTACCAGACTTCTTCGAAATTCAGCGAGCAACGCCAATTTAAATGTAACAAGCATACACTCTATTACGAATCCTGACAGTTTCTTCGCACCTACGATCACTTCTTCTTCCCTCCCCCCCCTCCCGCCAGACTACCCTTTCATCCTCGATCAACGGTCACCGCGTCGACCCGGCTTTTTATCTTTGTTTAAACAAATCAAACCGATGCCGGCGCTAACGAATCGATCCTTTCTTCGATCGAGCCCCGCAATTGTATCGATCGATTCCAACTCGCGACACCGTCGATTAGCTCTCGAAGTCGTATTAACCGCGGACTCCTTTTTTCCGCGATTAATTTCGCCCTTAAATATTGCTAAAAAACCGCGCTTTCAATATCCTCGGTGCTACTTTGTTCTTCGTAATTTTACATCATTCGATTACTAATAAACTCGCGGCGCGATTTCGCTCTCGATTTTTTGGCCCGGCTGATTCGTATTCCGAGCCGACTCCGGCGTTGCAATATTTGCTGAATAATTGCGACTTTACGTCCGTATGTGCGCGCATATTTAAGCCAATATTGCGCAATCATATTTCGCGCAAATTAGAACGCGATTACGTGCGTTACTTCGCTTTGTTTCGCCGCCTTTTTACTTCTTTCTTTCCTCTTTTATTTCTTTTTTTTACCGAATGTGAATCACGTATCGCGCGGATGCGGGCGCAATTGTTATTCATTTGACGTCTTCATGCAAGTGTATCAAGGTGCAGAATTGTCCTCCGCTTACGACACTTGACGCCGAGTAAACTGATTTCATTTGAATGTTCTGGACGTTATATTGACACGTATCGTTCGCAGAGGCTGATCAATAGAAATAGATGCGTGATAAGATTCCGGCGTTTTCTTTACGCAACCTTTTTGCTGCCAAACGATTCCTATCCGACGGAATAATCTAATCGCGCTCATTCGAGTGGCATCGAAGTGGTCGATTGATAACGCCTCATCTCCCGCGAAGTTTATAATTCTAAGCAGGTATACATTTACGTAACGAATAATTCGCGGCGAACTTTTTGGTCGCTGCAAATCCGCGATGAGCGGAGGTACTCTGCTAAATCAAGTGTCTTAAATGTCACGATTTTAAGACACAAAGTGATTTATTTAAGTCACTACACTGATAAACAAAATGTTTAACAATTCGCTATATATAATATATCAAAAATGGACTATACGTGAAAGTACAAGAAACATTACTATTATATAATGTTGTATAAAATTTGGCAAAGCACATAATAATATATTCAAATTTATGTAGGAAATTTTAATATACAATGTAGTCATTTTTATTATATAGTAAACTGTTAAATACTTTTTTCTCAGTGTAACTATCTTAATAAAAAATATTGTGCATTAGATTAAGATACTTAGGTGTTAATTTAATCGCTTTTTGTCTTAATATAATAATGAAACGTGTATTATATGGATTTTATCAGTGTCGTCATTTTTCGAACTACCGTTAGAATCCAAACAGAGGATAAAAACAATTAGGTACTGTTTTCCACTGAAAATCAAGTATCTGTTGGGTTAATGAAATTGTTTAAAGAAACAATATTGAATGTTACAAAAACGTTAACAATCATATAAGACCGAAAACGCCTCAGAATCCAAATCTCGTCGAGGTAAAATAATATTTCTAACGAACTGCCGCCGAACTGAATGTTGAGACCAATTGTTTGAAATTAAATTTCGCCATCCTCGTAAAAGAAATTTCACTCGAATCATAAGTTGAACTGGCGTTTTGAGTCGTCGGACAAACGATCGCGGTGAATTCGAAACGAAGAAACGCCAGTCCAGAACTGGTCAGCGCATCGTCACGAATCGGTTTCGAACGAAATTAACGCATCCGTCTATACCGTCGGGCGGAATTGGCTTTAAAGAAAGCAGTTATAATTCCGTACGGCGATAAGAACCCAAAACTGATTCCGCGCGGCGATTGGAGGCACTCGAATAAGCGTTCGGTTGCGCGCGAGCGCGCCGTTTATTGCGCTCGAAAGGGACTCGCGGTCGAATATTGGACCAAACGATATTGGACGCAAGATCGCGAATGCCTGTCCGCGTATTTACGCGCATTGGTCCAATCAGTTCTTCCCCGTTCCTCCACTTATTCGCATTACGTCTTCCGTGGATTCGTCATTTCATTTAACTTTTCGCAGATAAGACGAGCGTCACGATTTGGGCTGCTCTCGCTCGGACCGGAATTTAAATTACGAAACGGTTACACTGCGAATTAGAAAAGTATATACGACAGACAAATCATTTTCCGTTTTCGCGAAAATAATGAAGAAATATGAAAATAATGAAGTCTTGTAACGAGGAGGTTCGTAGATAAAAAAAACCCGAGTCGAAATCAAGACCCTGATTTGAACCTCGAAATGTCTAAAATTTCTCATTTAGGTTTTAGAGGATTCAAAATGGTCCAATGTACATTTTAACACTCTTTTGATACTGTAAGACTAGTTTTTTTGATTTGTTAAATTGATTTATATTTTTCCATTTATTAGTTAGTTAAACATCTTTAAATATACACGTAGAAAAAATTATATCGCAAATTGCTATACTTCTAGCATTGTGAGGATATTTCCGTTAATATTATGGAAATTACTATACCTTTTTAACAAACTTTCTTATGATATTGTACTGTGCAAAAATTTTATAACAATTTTTATAATATCTAAAAAGTACTGTATGGTATTACAAAAGTTACTTTAGTATAGTATAGTAATTTTGCATTGTTTTTGTTTCGATATCCTTGGAACGCCAGACTTATAGTAATCTTTAATATAACTTTTTTCTACGAGTCTACATCTTTAATATTAGCATTTTGTTATATTTTATGAATATATATAATATTTTGTTTATATAATAATTTTTTTTTAGTTCTTTTTATTTCTTTCAATTTGCTTCAGCGTGCTCGCATTTCTTAGAACCTAAACGGGAAATTTTGGTCATTTGGAGATTCAAATCAGGGTCTAAAATCTCAGAATATATTAAATTAGAACCCGCTTTAAAGCTATTAGTTCCTAATTTGAAATTATTTTTGAGGTTCAAAACAGTTGAAAATTTCGACTCGGAAAAAGTTCGAGTTCAAACCGCTTCAAATTCGTTTGGAAATGGCCGCGCGGTAGGAGTACGAAGTGCTTTCCGATGGTCAACTTACTTTGTCTGATAGTAAACATACGGAGCTATTAATAGACAGTGCGTTATCGGAATGAATACGGTACACGTATCAATTAAGTAAACGCGACTCGTTTATTCAAGTCGTGTTACAGTTTATTATCGGCATTATTAATTTGCGCTTATTCAAACCCGCTGTTACACTTATAACATCCCAAAAAGTTGACTGCGCGGTGCGGTTCGGTGTTCGATCCCGGCGAACAACCCCGAAACCCTTTTACTTTAGCAACGAAATGCAAAGTCATGCGAGGAGTCGTGGGCTCTCTCCCCCGCAAGTGGCATTCGGGTCTATAAATCTAACTCGAAGACGTCAAAAATAAAACGCGAAGAAAACGCGAAATGAACATGAATTGACCAGTAAATAATTCACGGAACAATGACTGTCGCAGTGATTGGAAATTATTTATTCACGGAGTCACATGCAAGCGCAACGTAATCGTCCGCGAGTGCAGTCAAAAAGGAATAAAAGATCTGGCGAATGCATTCGTAAATATAAATTAAGCGAAAGCCAAGACGCGCGGGAGGATACGAAGGCAGTAAAAGTTACCTTGTGGAAATCTTGATTTAGCAAATAATTAATTAGATCGAATCGCGCCGTTTAATGCGCGTCGGTATCGACGGCGACCGCGCGGCAGACGACGCGCGCCGATTTGCGCGGAAAATCTGTCTTTTGTCGACGTTTCTTATTTACGTTCTTTAATAT
>JABFQC010004760.1:0-12339 GCA_022817085.1 Psilanteris sp. ZL-2020
CTGCTATTCATAGCATGAAAATATAGTTATAGTTTTAATATAACCATCCATTTTTATTATAACAAATATGTTTATAATTAATTCAAATTGAATAAAAAAATCTTAATTCAAAGGACGTTAAAAACATTAATTATTTATTACCTATAAATATTTCATCTATTTTCGTTTAATATATGAATAAATTTATTTTTCGGTATTTTTTTATAATGCAAGTGAAACATAATCAAAATTTCACTTTAAAATAAAGTAATTTATTTTATCTTTTTAAATGAAGTCAGTTGGAATTTTTTAATCAAGGTAAGAGTTAATCATAACATAGAAGTCGCAAACGTAAATTATTTGTATATATTCTAAATAATTCTATAATTGCATTTTGTGACATATTTGTTTACATTTATTTATTGACAGTTTATAATATAATATAATTCTATTTCATAATATATATATATATTATATTTCTATTTGTTTGAAACTTATTATTTGATTTTAAACTATAAATGTGTATTAAAAACTTTTTTTAATTTAACTTTAGTAAATTTTTTATTAGATAGATCTTCACTTAGTTCATATACATAATAACAAGAAATAAAAATTCTTATCACAATAAGAATATACTTGATATATAATATACTGAAAAAAGATATCATCATCAATATTTTTACATCAGAAACAGCAGTAAATAACTTTATTTTTAATTTTAACCTTATAATAATGGAGAGATAGAATTTATATTATATTTTTATATACATTTTATAGATAGAAGCAAACGGTACGTATAGTTTTATAACGACCATTTTCAAAAATCTACTTTATAATCATTAATCAAATATTATAAAGAGAAACGGGGTCTAGATTCTTTATTTTAAACTTACAAAATTAAAATGAGAAAACAAAAAATGTATACTGTATGTAAAAATATATTCATAATAATCTATTTAGATGTCATATTCTATAATATGATAGTTGACACTAAGTGTTCTGTCATTCAAACAACAGTGAGATTTGTTGAGCGTTGCCCTGAATTAGCGGTTTCGCGTGTATCCACAGACATATTATGGCTTAAGGGTTCTCAATTACTTGCCAAGGAACCACTATGGTAACATCCGAACTTATAATACTATATGTTTCTACGAAATAAAGAGTATCGTTTTGGTAATCAAAAATACTATTTTTTTATTTGTTTGATGTAATTAATTTATTCTTCAGCATTCAATGTCTAAACATAATATACAAACTATATATCAATTACAATGATATTTTTAAACGAAATTATTTAAATAGAATATAAAATATTTTATTTTTATCGAAAATTGAAAATCGTTTTACTCTCATTAACAAGTACATTTCAACTATCATCATTAATTTGAAAAATATTATATTTTTATATTATATCAAAGTATTGGCATTTTATGTCACGTTTGATATTTATGTATCATATAATATTTACAATATTTTATCTAGAGATATTTTTTGTATAGCTGAAAAGAGTATACTAATTTATACATTATGCATATTGATTATTAATTTTAAAAATGTTGTATGGGAGGTGAATGTATTTGAGATTTAAGAAAATATTTCAACCTATTTCGCTTAAAATATAGATGGAGTTAATGAGATTTTAATATAATCAGGCAAATCATTCCAGTATTTAACTGCTGTAACCAGAAATGATTTTTCCAATGTAGCGATATATGACATAGTTTCTCTATGTTATCATGGAAATCTCGATACAGTCGATGCACGAATCTATCTATCATTACAGCTTTTTCAGAATAGTGATATAAATAATTTATAAAATATCTAATTTATATAATATTGAAAATGATAATAAAACAATATATGTTTCTATATATTTATACAACTATGCATACATTTTTTATTGTAAATTCCGTTATTTATCATTTCCATATCAGTACATTTGTTTTGTTATTCTTTATTCTCAAAAGGAAAATCTGAATTTTACCTATTTTTTATTTAAAATAAGTTGACTGTATTGTTATTTGATTTATTTGGTAAAGAATAGTAGTGTACATACGAATATATAATTCAATTTTATATGTAGTATAATACAAATAATCCATCATAAGCAGATTATAACTATTTTCAATATATTAGTTTGAACTTAGAAGCTTTCAATCATTAATTCAAAATCTTTTATCCACATTTCGTGTCGGTGAATGAAACTGCTTTTGAAATATCATTGAATATATTTTAAGTAGCGTCTCAGAAATAAAGTAAAATCTGTATAATATTATAATGCATAATGAATATAATGAAACTTCTAACTATGAATTTATGAATAATCATTTAATATATATATGCAAATATATATAAATGAATAATACTTACATTTATAATATCCTTATGAGCAAATAACTTTGTTCCATGTTAATTGATAATAATAATTTGGAATTATTTTATTATTTTAGGTTCAATATATTGGGAATAGTGTTTCATAATTTTATAGACAAAGTAAATTTGAACAAAAAAACTTCTTTGTAGAGTTAAAAAATTATTTGTTTAATTCTTCTTATAATTTTTTAAGAAATATATATATATATATTCATTTAATTTCTTTTATACACATCGTCATTAATATTTTTGATTAAAAAATAATCAAAATTACTTCTAGTAATTTGTCAATTTATAATTAAAGAATATACAATTTTAAAGAAAACAAATTACCTTATATTTCCTATAATATCAATTCAGTCTTATTAGGTTGATAGTGTTTTATAGTGAGATTCAAGTCAGGATCTCTGAGTTAAAATATTCTGATAGAACAAAAATTTATTTGCTTTGATCTTGCTATCTTATTCGTCATTGAGTTAATGCCAGAAAATAATATATAGACTCTTTTCGGAGATTGTGCATTTATTTGATTAGGGAAAGTTATCGTTTCAACATTACTCAGTCTCATAAAGTCAGTCATCAGTACAATTAATTGCCCACAACTTAGATCGTCTGTCAGAAATGGTGCAGCATTTCCACTCTACATTGTGCAGTGTTCGCTTATTATCCTCTTTTCAATCATAGTTTTGAGCATTTCTTTTCATGGCCCATGTAACTATGCTTTTGTAGTATCCTAGGTTGTAATATCACAGTTTTGTTAGTCTGTTTGCTATATCAATTCCTCTTATATCTAAATGACCTGGTATCCAATGGAGCGTAAATCTACAGCTATCACCGATCCTATTAAATGCTTGGATACTATGGTTTGTGAGATTCAAGTGCACTGTTATTCTGGATAGGACGACAAGTGTTAATGTAGTAACGAAGCATCTAAAGGTACTGTGATATTTGTAAAGTTACTCCATACTCCATTCTACCAGAAAAATGACCTTTGAACACCAGACATCTCTTCTACACACTTCTCGTTGTACTAAAGTACATCGTTTTATATGGAAATGGTACAAACAAGACATAGACAGTTATACAATATTAGGTAACACCCTTCTCCAAATCCGTTATAAATAATACTCTGTCTATAACAGGAGTAGAAATTCTCATTACTTAATTTTCGATTTTACCCATCTATAATCAAAATGACATTATTCATTGAAGATATTCCGTTATTCTTTCCGATGTATTAAGCCCTATATAGGTTACAGAAGACACGAATGTTTCATTTAAATTTGTTAGGTAGGAAGTATAATTTAATGGCTTTATAGTGCTTAGTTGATGCATGTACCATTTTATCGTGAAAATGATCACCTGTCTTAACCATATTCATGTAAAGTTCAGCCGTTGAATTCAAATTCTACATTACTTTTACATCTCCTCGCAGAAGATCTTATAGAATCTTCAGGACATGGCGTCTGACCAAAATCAATAAGTCCGTAGCAAATTCCACTACCGTGAACCTATTCAACTATAACCTATTCAGAAATCTATCGACGACAAATAGTGAAAGCGTGGTGATAGCGTACCTTTGTTGACCTTGACTGGTTGTAGAAATTGTCTTATCACTTAACTTATTAATCTTATTACCGTCGTATCAGTTGTCCTTCAATAATCGACGCCGTTTGCTTATCAAAGCATTTTGTCTGTTAAAAAATCAATCGGTAAGCATGTTAGTTTTGAAATAGTGAAGTCCACCAAATATCTTCGCGAGTAAGATATTTAATATAAAATTCATTGTAATTTGAATTTCATTAATATTAAATAAATTGTATTTTACACTTATTACAAAATTTTAATTAATGAATTATTATTTCATCACAAACACTTTTAAGATCCAATAAAAATATATTACATAGACTAATATATATTTACTTATTATATTAGGACTAATAATATTTAATATTTCTACCTTATTTACTATATGCATTTAAAAATGAAATCTCATTTATTCTAATTTTTATCTGGCATATCTTCCTTTTTTAATTCATATCCGAATTTTATGGTAGTCCTTTGGGAATGAATATATACAGAACCATATTTTATTTTCATATAGTAAACATGATTAAGTACTAAATCCGCTTCCTTCCTAGATTTTTGTTTATTCGTTAAATGCAAAAATACATACGTTGTTCTATAACATGTATATAATTTTATTTTGGCAATTCAAAGAATATGCAAGATTTTTATATAAAAAACAAAATAAAAATACATATTTTATTTATTATAAATATTTTATAATTTGACAAATAACTGATATGAAAATGGTTGATTTTAATCCAATAAAAATGGATTAATAATACGATAAATGTATTTAATGCATAAAGCTCTATTATGTACTCATTTGTTCTATCCAAGCTCAATCCAATAATGAAGATTTCGTTATATTTAGAATGCTGAGCAAATTTCTTTTAATAGGCCAAGTTGGGCACAATATATGCTCAATATTTTGTTATTCTTTAGCAGTTTGTATTTGCCGAACTAATATCTATTTTTAGGTCAAGCTCGGCTCAACATAAAGTTCGATGTTTGGTTATTACTGGGCGGTTTATATTTTCGGAGTTAATGTCTTTCGTTCGGCCAAGATTGTACTACTGCGTAAGCCTATTCTTTTTTTCAAGCCATATCACCGTTCATTAGTGGCCAACTTTGTTCCAAGCGATCCAAGGATTATTTTTTAATAATGAAAAACTATAATCATTTCTATATTAACAAAAATTGATTAAATCAATATGAAATAATAATTGTAATTTAGGTCTAAATGCTGTAGTATCAAGCAATTATGTATAAATATGTTAAATATTTGATTTTATTATGCCGTATAACGCTATATTTTACTATGTTATAAAATTATAATTCTTTATTTCGAAAGGTCACGCTTTCTTTCAGCTTTACTATACTTTTAATACTAAAATTTCATTACAATTTTTCTTATTTAAATTGTTTCTATGCAAAAATGTTAGTGTCAATTTTATCATATACCAGTTTCAATTAAAAAAAAATTAACATTTCCTATATCATCCATATATAATTTATTAATATTTGATTAATATTTTAATTAATATTTAATTTATTTGTTAAACATTTAAATAAATATTTAGAAAGTGATTTCAGAAACTACAATATTCAACGTGAAGAATTTGTATATTTTAACAACATTAAATTACGATAGTTTGTTATTTAGATTTCTTTAAAACATAAAAAGTAATTGATATAAACATCTATGACAAAACCGACATTTATATATTAATAGCCGTAAGCTAATCAGACGTTCTCGCACACTGTCATGTTTCGATTGTTGATTCGTGTGGAATAATGATGCCGACTACCAGATCAAATCCTATTAAACCGCATGCTACGCTCGAACGCTTGGTGTACGTCAGTTATATATCAAAAACTATTTCTGCATTGCGCGTTTGTGTCTTGTTTTGTAGCTTTTCATGCAGCTTCTCTTCGTAACAAAGAATCTGATACTAAACTGAAGTGATGAAATAAGTGAGATACCCGACACTACGTCTATTAAGTTCGATTTATAACGTTTATTTCGGCTCTTTTGAAAGATATGTTATTATTTTTTTACATTATCAGAATGTAATATTTTTTTATAAACGAAAGTTATTAAATTGTCTATTATAAATATTATAGAAAAATGAAATAACTGATATATTATAAATAATGGAATATTATATATACTGATTATTAATGCAAATATTAGTGTAATTTGTAAGTTCGTTATCTGTAATTTAGAGTTCAAATTGATCCTAGAGATATAAATATCTTTAAATATATATGTCATACAAATCTCCATATAGTCCATATATCGCGTGATTTGAATGATGTTGCTTGCGACCTATATGCTATCTAATGTTGTATTTCATATGACTTGCGATGCAACACGATATATGTAATGCTCTTAAGAGACAAATAGATTATGGCGTTATTGAAATAAAATCTTGAGAAGACCCTGAGGAGATTAGAAGCGAATATTTCGATCGATTCTTCCATAAATTGTATCATCCTAGCAGTATATTTTGACCCCATCATTTTTACTCGATGAAATTTGCTTGTATCTATTTATTGTATATATTGTAGGAAATGAGTTTGGTCAATTATTCAAGTGAAATAAATGAACAAACTGTTATTTAAAAATTCATTATTTTAATATTACGTGTTTTACTTTTAAATTTTTTACTTTTATTTCAAACGTATCGTTTTAATTGATTAACCATTCGTGCCACATATCAGTTTTTTAATAAACAATCTTTATTTTTAAGTTATTCAATAATAATATAAAAATATTTGAAACTAAACTACATAAACTGCCATAAACAAAGTATAGTTTATTGCAGACAATTGGAATTTATAACATATACGTAAATACATATATATTGGACGGTTTAAACTATCAGTATTAAAAATAAATGTACAGATATTAAATACAGAACTATATAGGATTATGTGCCGCTTTAAAATCCTACTAAACAATGCAATAAATATAAATTTTATTTGTTGGTTAAATGGTTTAGTTTTATTTTGAGATGTAAACATTATTTAATAGTAGACTATTAATATTTCATGGTAATTTGCATGATAACATGTAAATAAATTTTGTTAACTAAAATCAATAAAACTTAAAAATTATTAATTAAAAATTATCTCCGGTATTATTATATGGATGCAAATTTTACCATTAACAGTTTTTATAGGTTACGCTTGAAACGTCAGTTTATCGACTTTCTCGTTATTCCAGTCGATTCGTCATTCAGCAATAACCAAATGTTGAAAGAATCGATCACAATTAACTTTGGCTGCCCAGATAACTATGCGTCGATTACGCACTCCCTTCCTTCGTATATTAATCAATTCTTTGTTGATATTCTTGGATAAATTGAAGTATAATCATCAATTTTTTATGTAATCTCCGGTAAAAATCTCCGGTGTTTTAGAAATAAACATATCATTAATACATTTTATAACAAATGTTTCTTAAGGTACAATGTTTTCATTATTTATTATTAAATTTAATTTACATAAATAAGAGGACAGATAAGAAGAAAAATAATATAATCAATATGATAACTAGTAATATTATCAACTCAAATATTTACTCAATTATAATGCAAGCTAATAAAACGTATTATTAATTAATTTACATAATAAAACAAATTAGACGTGTAATGCTTGAGCAAAGTTAAACAGTGATATTAAACGTGAAGTGGAGTTGGGCTAACGGAACTGGACCCCATTTTCTGTATTTGTAAAATTTTATTTCATGAAATTTAAACAAACAATTATAAATCTAATAAAACTATAAAGTATACAATTGGTCTTGGTTGTAAGATCTTATATAATTTCAGTCTGAGTATGTTTTTTAGTACGGTGATAACAACCTGTTAAATCGATTTCTATTGGAATGCTGAACGTATTTTCAAATTTGCACAATTTATATATTAATGCATAAATTTTACTCGTTCGACACTTTTTTCAGTAACACTAATTAGAAATATTATTGGAATGCTTTTTATTATGTATAAAATAACATTATAATATGTGTGAGAAGTGTTCATCGTCCAATTCCACATTATAAGATAATTTACACATACTATAGTTTAAACAAATATGTTTTATTTATTAAGACAACTAATAAATTATAGCATAAAAAATATCTAGGGTGATGATGATCATATAGTGTGATCAAAGATTTAGGGGACATAGTAATCTAGTAATAGGGACAAATTGTAATCTATATATACTTAATGTACATTTTGTAGTTATTTGTAGTCGTGTATATTATGTGAAATAGTTGCATATGAAATGAAATATATTTTAATAATATAAAGAAATTTCACAAAAACTCATAAACTGTTTATTATATAAAGTACACATGTTTGCAAGTATATATAAACATGCGAGATGATAACGTCTGTGTGATAAAACAGGAATCCGCCATTTTGAGGAGCTCTAAGTACTGGATTGAAAGTAGAAAATAATGCGCCAAAAATTTGTGCTGAGGCTAGAATCGCGACCATTGGTCCAGTTTTTCAATTTGATTGTATAATCGTTCAAATAGTAAATATTACTAAACATATATATTTGTTTAGAATTTTTTTCATATTATAATTACTTCCAGAAGTTACAAATTATTAAAACCTCGCATCTTTTGATAATAGATATTATTATATCTGATATCAGCGACCAGATATCGGAGTCAAAATGTCAAAACTTAATATAAACTATAGAATAGGACTTGTGATGTAAAGTATTCCAAGGAGATCTACGCGGACTACTGAAATTTAATGTTTACAAACTTGCAAAACGATATGAAGATGTTAGAAGACGCATTGCCAATATGAATTTATGTTCCACTCGTAGGTAACAGTATCGATAACTTTGAATATTTTTAAATGAAACTGGTACATGTACCGTCTTGCAAAAGTACGTAATATTTTATATTTCTAACTTTATTGCTAAGTTTGTAAAATTATTTTGCAATATTTTTTAGTAAATAAATATTTTGTAATTATATTCGTAAACGAAGTAAAAGTTTTCTTTTATTTAATTAATTATAATTCATTAAATAGTTCATCACAATTAAAATTTTCAATTGAACTATATTTGATACATGTTGGTCCAAACTATTACAAGAAAAAAAATAGTATAGACTGTAAGTAATTATACTCATCATTTTTTTTACAGTTGATATTATATATAAAATCCGACAATATTGAAATGGAAAATAAATTTGTATATATTCCTGCAAGATAATTCGGATCCAACGTCGGAAAATATGGATAACAGATATGGATACAAAAAGTATACGAATATTATTTTTAAATAATATATATAATATTTACATATATTTATATATATATAAAAAATAATAATATTTTTAAATAAAATGTTGTAATTTTATAATACACACTCAGAAAAATATTTAGTTACAATAACCAAACTTTGGTTGATTTAACCAAATTATTTAGTAAAAATATGACCAACTAAATGTTTCGTTTGTTGAACCAAATAATTTTGTTGTAAAAGTTTAGTTGTTGAAAACAATTTATTTTGGTAGTTTTAACTATAACATAATAAAAAAAACATGTCTGGTTTTATTATCATGAAAATTATATTTAGACAGTATAGTTTAATCACCTAAACCCAAACTTAGTAATATTACATAAACAATAAGTACCTCCTTCATATGTTCTACATATATTAAGCTACTATAACTAAACGTTTTCAAACACATCGCTTATACATTTGTCTATTGTCGATGCATATATATGCTGCAGTCGAAATTTCAAGCCACTTGCGAGAAACTATATGGGTAACTACACTGACATTGACTGCGTTGCACATGAACGACTTTCTAAAGTACTAAAAATAATTTGTTTCAATAACCAAATATAAATGATCAAAAAGTTAGTTGTGATAACTAAAAATTTTGGTTGAGACAACTAAAACTTCGAACCAAATAAAACATGTTGTACTGATCAAGTAAAAAAAATACACTTAGTAAACGCAACCAAACATTTAGTTGGTTAGATTAAAAAATTTGGTTCTATTAACTAAATAATATAAACCAAATTCTTTAGTTGTAATAACGAAAATTATTTTCTCAGTGCATACTGCATTCTCATAATAATATATAATTTCAATTACACAAAATATATAAAAAATAAATATAAATAAAGTATACTAAATAGACAAACATTGTATTTGTCATAAATTTTTTAAATAAATAAAATAACATTTAACATTATCTGCGGATAAATAAAATGTTTCTTTCAAGTATAATAGTTATTAATGTAAACTAGGAAATGGTAATTTCATTGTTATTATAACTGCTGTTAACCGAAAAGGTCTTATTTACAAAAAAGGAAGAAATTTGTCTGTACATCCTCTTCCTTTTCCTATTCTTTAACTGATTACTTATTTATCTATACAGAGGAGTTAAGCAATTTATTGTATTATATACCGCGATAAAAAAAGGCGTAAACATGAACACAATTGTCCGCGACTTGGTGTTTATCAAAAGGTGACACGACATAATAGTTATATATATTATAATACGCAAAATACTTTCGTAAATAATCTCTAACTGGTGCTAAGGAAAATCACTCGCGAACAATATTTGCTGTTTAATTAAAACAATTTTAAGATGAAAAGGTAATACGTATTATAGAAAACAATGCAGCGGCGGAAGATGAAGTTGGTGCAGTAAATTCAATTCGTATCTTTTCAGAAATTCTTGTTCATTTACGAATATTCGCAGGATTTTCTTTAATTCCAGTCGTTATATTCCATGAATATTTAAATAATTATAATATAAAAAGAAATTTTAACTAGTCTATATATATATTTATAAATTAAGTAAAAATTGTCAATACAACTATATGATAAAGAGTTTAGTTAAATTAAGTACATAAAAATATCGAATGTTCATATCGAGATTGCCTAAAAGGAGGTCGTAGTTGTCGAACAAAGACAAATTAACCGCGCAAAGTAGAAAAGTTTTAATTATGTCGAACGTCAGACTACTTCGTGGCAGAACGCTTTGACACCGAATTGTACATACGCGCAGGCCGCATTTTACTTTTTCTTTTTATTTCAACATTCTACTTTTAACCCTCTCTTATTTTCGGCGACTTGTTTTTTTGCGCATAGGTTCACCCAACGTAATCATTGTCCTTACCGCGAGTGACTCTGATTGGAAGCAGAATTTTCTCTGATTTCGGAATGTTTGACTATTCAAATCGGATGCGAAGAAATGAGAAACGACTTTCCGTCTTGGTGCCACGTGTGGATTTTACTACCCTATAAAGTTTACGGTTACGCGTTATTTTGAATTTATATATAATTGTTTAAATAAAGAAAAATTACAACTCTTGCAGATACCATTTTATTCATTTCCTAAAATAAAAACATATATGAAAACGTAAATAAACATATTTAATTAATGTAAATCATAATAGTTTTATGAAATACTATTACATACTTTATACAGCTTAACGTCATTCATTGACTATTTATATGTTTTCAACGTGGCACTGCTGTTATGAAGAAATGATCTTACGAAATGTAATTTTAACAAGTTATTATTTCAAGAAGTAATTAACAAATGCTGTAATATATATTCATTATTATTCATAATAACAACAATAGTAGTATTTAAATAATTATATTTTAACATAAACATAACATTGCATTTATATTTCAGTAATATTAATATTTATTTTAGTATATATATAAGTAATCTTCTGTTTTATTTCAAATTATATATTTTATTTGTTTTTTTAAACATATATAATAATAATATTACAGGATAGAAATTCTTTGCTGATTTCATATTAAAGCGAAATGCCGTAATCGGGTTGAGTTAAGTATAAGAGCAGATTAGCCACAATTAAAAACGTAGAGATACATTAAGAATAACATTAATATCCACAAAAAGAAAAGAACTACTACTAAATATATAGTATAAATAACATAAATAAATTAAAAACGTAAGTATTATTTCTTTTATTATATACATTTAAAACTTCTAATAAAATTTCAAGTGCATTAAATATATGTTTCTAAAATCAAATTTAATATTTTGCGGCGCAAAAGTATTTTATTTTAAAACACTAATTTTATTGTAGGTAAAGAAATGTATTAAACACAAAATCTGAAATCTTAAAGAAATTGCATCAAACATTCCACTCTGGCATACAAATCAATACCAATCTACAAGGATAACTATAATTTATATTCGTATAATATAAAACAATAAGCTCCTAAAAGTATACTCGCACTAAGAGAAATAAATGACGAAAAATTTCTATTTATATCATTAATTTGGAACCATAAGAGAAAAAGCATAATATTTACTATTTTTAAAAGTAATATATTATGATAAAGTAGTATTTTTCTACTTAAAAAACTTACTTTTTTCTTTTA
>JABFQC010004761.1:0-12337 GCA_022817085.1 Psilanteris sp. ZL-2020
ATTTCTGATTTTGATGCTTAGTACATCATACAGAAGAAACTCTGATTATTCACAAATAAAGAAAAATAAAATGAGTTTTCTTTTTGATTAATTATTATTAAATTAATATTATTATTAAAAATAAAATAAAAAAAAATCACATTACTAAATGCCGCAAAATTAAATATTATTATTTTTTGTGAACGTTTCGGATTGAATCCTGAATAATAAACCCTCATTATAAATACAACGTTAAAATTCATTATTATTATTATTTATCATTAAAAATAAAATTGTAATAACCGAACCTAACAAATGGCGTCCAAAATAGGACATTTGTAAATAATTATTAATTTATTATAAAAATAAAGATTCTTTAAATATCCGAACGTTACACTATATACTTCTGTGAAGCAAGATATCAAGGTAGTATTAATGTGCCTCGTGATAATCGGCTGCATTTGAATCCTAATAAAATTAAGATCATGTTTCTAAGAACTCGTAGAAAATTAAACCACGTTGACATGACTATTCTTCCCGGAGTGTACTTGATGTAGTTATAATTCCTTACAGAAGTTCGGTAAAAAACCTGGAAATTTTTCTTGAACCTTCTCTTGAGTAGAACATACAATTTTCATTAACTTGTTACAAAGTCTCGTCACCCTGAGGCAGATCTCCAACATCAGATCTTACTTATCAGTTAAAATGTGTAGACAACTCATAAAATCTCTTGTATTCGTAATCCTAGGCTATTGTTGTTTGTTATATACAGACGCGACCATTTATCTTGAAAATGAATTACAAAAGGTTTTTAAGTATTGTGTATGTTTTGTGTTTCGTCTACAAAGATTTTAACCAATTACTTCTTACCTGGGTTGTGAATTGACGTAATTATTTCTTGGGATGTATTGTATTTAAACGATACTAAACTTGAGTATCTTTCTGATTATTTCTGTTAGCGAAGTAGATAAATAATAGATACATTCGTGGATCATATAAATAACATATTGTCTCACGATATAGATTGTCCATAATGAAGAAATCATTTATTGTCTCTGCGACAAAATTCTGAAACAAGATTCTTGACGACTTTAAATCTCCGCCCTCTCTATCTTCATTTACAATTAAAATGCTAATAGAGGAGACGCACATAAGTGTTTCCTTATAAAAAAAGTGAGTAGTTGAAAAAATATTAGGATATCTGGTAGGTCTAGTATAATGAGTGGAGAATATTTGAGGATGGGGAATTGGGAGATTGTTATTTAAGAGAGAGAAAAGGAAAGTTAAATCAGTAATTTGCCGTCTGTATTTTTCAATTGATTTTATCATATAATCTGTGCTTGGTGACCACACCACAGAAGCGTATTCAAGTATCTGTCTCACTAGGGAGATATATAAAAGTAAAAGTTTATAAGTAGATGGGTTTTTAAAATTTGAGCTATTTCTATTTATAAATCCTTACAATAATTTTCAGGATTTTGCAGTAATTTCGTTGATATGACTTATGAACGAACCATCAGATCTATACCCTACGCCTAAATCAAGTATCGATTGTACTATCATCAATTCAATTGAGTGTGAAACTATTTCCACACCTTGTATATAATTTCCCCAAATGCAGGGAAGTATAAATATATCTATTATTTTACTATAAATAATAATGTTCAGATACAAAATGACACAAATACCTGTCGCTTCAAATGCACCGTTACATATATATGTTGATATTTACTTCATCTATCCATACATGAAGGAAGATCAGAATGCAACCAAACTTCACGCCTCAGCATGTCATTTATACAATTATGTCCTTAAATGCACCAAATTATTTATAAATTTATAAATTTACAACTAAAAGTATTACATATAACACGTCTTCTAATACTCATAATGCATATATATCCAAATATGTCTCCAAATGTATAAAAGTATGTATCTATCTGTGTGAAAATGCAGAAAATACTATATATAATAATGTATAAATAAAGTTTTGCTTTCATTGAAGCAAGACAGAAAAGTAGCATCTTGTTCGGAACGGAAAATGTCAAAGATGAGGTATTTCTCGCATTCATGACATTCATATAGAAAGATAGATACGTAGAAACATTGTGAGTAAAGAAAACCACATACTAATATATTTCAGCTTGAGCTAGAGAGAGATAGAAATGTAGACAAAATTTTTTTCACATTTCCATGTAGACAATTATACGAATGCGAAGGAATGATAAAAGAAAGTAAATTAGGCTAAATAACAAACGTTCGATTAAATGTTCAGTATTGCAATACTTGTTTAAATATTATTCTTTATAAATAATTTAAGAGCTTGAAGAATCACCGTAAGTCGGTTCTGACGTGGATTTTAATATCTTTAGAGTATTTTGGAATTAATTTCTTGAGTATAATAATCAGGCCTGTGACACTCATAAACTTAAGCATATAAAAATGTACGTCTTACAAGCTCATTCCAATAGAAGCGATACGATAGTTTTCGTCAATAAGGAATTGACTATTATAAAACTTAACCTGATTTAAAAATGCAAATAATTTCGATTCTCTTATGCTAAATTATAATATATGTAACATAACATCAAGTTGAATTTGTTTCATTTTTGGTTATGTTATATAATGATCAGAGCCTTATTTGAATTGTAGCCAATTTCGCATGAGTCTTTATTATGTACACGCAAGCAGCCATACCGACTTGTAGTACTTGCTATTCACGAAATGTCCTTGAAGTTGTAGATGGCGTCAATATCTAAGTAGCCTACCCGCTACGGCTATACCAGTTATGCTTGGTATTCAAGCAGACCACTCCGATGGTAGCGCCAACTATATTTTCAGGGACATTTAGAAAACACAGGATAACAGAAAAGTTATGAAGTCGGATATGGCTGCACGCAAGTTATACAGTGTTACTGGGCTGATAATATTTAATATTATATCATTTTCCCGTTTCTGGAGAAAATGACTTGTTTTCCTACGTTAACAAGTAAATATAAATATTCACTTTTCTAAAATGAGAAAATTTCTTGAGTGAATAATACACATTAATTATTATAAAATATATTTTTCCATGTTTAAATATATTCTTCCAATGTGAGAAAATATCCTGATGTTCTTGAAAAATGTAGATCACTAAATTAATATAAATATTTAATGCACTAAATCTTGAGAAATGTTGCGTAATAATAATGTCCATGTAAATTTATCATTAAATGAATATATTCATTGCATTTTAAAAAAATTTACATATTTAAGATTACAATTTTATCAACAAATGCCCTTATTTTGGTCTTTTAAATTGAACTTATGTTTTCCCTTTATTATTTTATTATTTATTGGTTAATTATTAATTCCAATTAATTTATTTTCATAATTGAATAGAACTTTATTGTAATATTAATTTTAAATTAGCGTTAAATTAACGTTCACGTGATGTTAACATTGAGATAAAATATATGTTCAATTGCGGGCACCGCTTGATATTCTTATGACGTAAAGCGTTTACATTTGAATGTGTCATCGGAATAGTATTGTTTTTATTAATATTTTTCGTATAGGAAAACCCGTGACATTTCGTATAGGAGAACTGACATTTTATTTAAAATAAATATCAAACTATATTGTAGGTTAATTAATAATAATAACTTAATTACTAATTTCATTCATTTCTACATCATCCGTAAACTATTTCAGATATATCAGATCACATTAATTGATTAAAATATTTTTGATCTTGAACCAGGAAGCATTCTGATTGTTCTATGCGTCCCAAAATTAGTTACAGGATAGTGGCCATTGAGCTTCGTTTACTTTTTTCGGTTATACACGTTATTTTCTATAAGGATAGGAAAAGCCTTCCGAATTTTTTACTTTCGCATACTAAACACAAAAGCTGGTCTACGCCTTTGTAGTTTTGTAGGCCTATGCAACGTTCTATATGTGGATGCGAGAACCAATTTTCAAGGTTTGTCTAAAAATTTGCGGTGGCGCCATGCGTGCAATAGTCCTGTTTACGTCATACAAACAATTATGTATTATATATAATATAAATTTGTATAATACACGATTTTTAGATTAAATTTATTATCGGGTGGTATAATTTTTTATATTATTTTCAATATATGTGTAAAATTAAGTATTATATGTATTAATCAAATTGATATACATATTTTTTTAATATGTCATTTTAATTAAAATAAAATTAAAATTAAAATAATAAAATTATAAAACATATAATTTGTAATATAATTTTTAGATTAGTTTTAAATAATTTCATTATTTCGAGAGTACAGTACAGCAAGAAAATCTTTTCCGGACTAGTACATTAGTGGCGCTGACACATTTTTTAGACATTACGTGGCCACGATTTCATTGGCCTGATGTATTCTTTGCCCAAGCGAGAAAGAGAAGAAATTACAGTATAGTTACAGTATTGAAACTCCAGAAAAGAGTGTCGTGTCGCGACCTTCGATATGCTTATAGAGGTCACCCTATTAGTTTTCCTAATAGAACATAAATGAAACGCACTTTTGATTATATTTTCTTCGTCAACGAAACGACTATTTGGACCCTGTTGCTCTGAAATTATGCGCGCAACAAATCGAAAAGAATTTTGTACATCGTTAATGAATATAATATTTGATACATAATTGTTTTAAAATTTATGATAATATATTTCTCACCGTTCTGAATGCGCTCAATCAAGATGTCGTCAAATTCATGATCGTTCTCGTCCCATAATTCCGAATGTGGTAAAAAGTGTTAATCGTTATATCAATTATAAAAATATGCTAACGGGTTACCTTTCTTGTACCTCGCTGTATTACAAATATACGGCGCCTATCACTAAGCACCGCGCTCACTAGTGATACAAACCGGGATAGAATATCACTCCGGTTATAGGCACGAATATTATCGCGGATTGGCATCGATTGTAAAATATCTTCAATTTCTTACAAGATCACGTCGACCAAATCATGTACGATGTTTTTAATCCGCTTAGTGGTCATACGTCGCAAATGCGAACTTCGCAGTAGCGCACGCTTTAACAATTTCTCGAGGAGCTGCCCAAAAAGATTTTATTCCATTTTGACAAAAAATACACATTCGTCAAGACAAATATTAACGTAATGACGATTAAAACGACTAGCAGCATCGCGGAGGATAGCTTGCGATGAGCATGTGATGATCAATTTGCTGTCATAGCTTTTTGAGAACTTTTTTTATATATTTTGAAAACAAGATATTGAATTTACCGTGCTTAATCTGATGATCATTACATGAGGTTAATGCATTATCAAAATAAATACAACATGGATTATTGCCATGATTATCATGAGTATGAACCAAGTGAACCGAGTATCTCTCTCGTCTACGTAATCAGCACCTTTCGCAAAATGCAAAGATGAGCTACGTGATCGTCGCACAAGAAACGTGAACGACCGAAATGAATTTGTCCCAACAGAAATCGTCGCGTTGAATGATCGGTACGGTATACGAGTTCAAGACGTATCCACGTGGCCAACGCGTCTACTTCTATACGGTATACATTGTACATTGGATCAGTGCACCGCGCCTCTCTTTCAATGAATTAAAGTTTGAAATGAGACAAAAACAATTTTGTCTAACGATCAATCACCACATCTAAAGTAAAGAGAAAGTTTTGTTGAAAATGGTCGAGTTGCTAACGAAGAGTCCGTGCTTGGACTAGATAATGTGTCATACGTCCGATGCAATTTTTGTGCTTACATAATAGATTAAAAATCCGTAACTAACAGCAAGATGCTTACAGGTGCATTAACGAATGCATTTTTAATAAATAAAGGATCGTTAAATTTGTCGATATTTGTAATCTATAAATAAATCCAAAACAAAATTTACGATCGCTGGACTGGAAAAAAATACGGATCAGACTTTTTGGCGATATTATGTTTAATTATCAAGGAAATTTTGAAAAGGCGTAGGGCAACAGGGATAGAGCAAACTAGCAATCAATATTGAAAGTGTAGAAAAAATTTGCACGAAAGACCGTCGTGGCTAGCGATTGTCATCAGCAGAAAAGCGTAATTATAAATTGTGTCCGTGAGTTAAAAATAGTAATAAAAAAATGATGATCATAACAGATGCTGATAGTTTATATAGTCACGGATATTCCGGTTGATCGCAATAAACGAGGTATTTCGGGTCGAAGTATTCCGAACGCATAATAACCGTCAGCACGGAGCGCGCTAGTACGGACAAGAAAAAAAAACAAAATAAATTAACTTACAATTGCGGTTCCCCGGGTTAGCCTAGTAGAAGCGGCGGCGGCGGCTGCTCCAGGTCTGCCGCGGTTGCACGGATGGTTCCGGGCTTGGGGACCGATTCAAGATAGAGCGCGGTCTGCAAGGACGGCACGAGCGAAATCAAAAAACATAATTAGTCGCGCGATCGCGATCCACAACACGAATCCCAGGCAACCCGATTGTTTAGGTATCCGCCCCTCCAGGGACCATGTTAATTATCTTAACCTGGTCCACTCGGCTCGAGTTAATAATCATTAATAATTAATAATGCAGTATCGATACTCAAGACAAGAGTGTGCGTATTCCCGCCACCCTTGATACAAGTCCAGTTTCAACTTGCAAATTGAGACATGTAGCCACGTACCAGCGTGCTTACGTGGAAGCAGCGAGAATTTTATGATAGACAAACAGAGTTTTAATTTTGTTTAAGGTAATTTTATATAGTTTCATATAATATTTCATAAATTTTGCTAAACGGAAGGTTCGGCGATAGTCGGTCTTTTTATTTTGTATTCATAAAAGGTAAATGTTTTGAAGTCTAGTGATTTCGGGGACATCCCCAAAACCACATTTCATTTAATCGAAGTTTCAGAGAAGTCACTTAAAATACGATGCTGGGGCCCTTTATGACCCTCGCGTTTTGGGTTTGGCTAGATTTTTACATGAGGGAGTTGGGCGCATTTTAACCCGGGAGTTGGCGCGTCGTGGTCGAGATTCGAAAACTACGCACCTACTCCCGGGTAAGTAAGTTATAAAAATATACTTCTTATGGATAATGAGTATCACACACCTTGAAAATGCTTTAATGTTAACCTCGTATGGATTATATAAAAACAGTAACAAAAATATTTAATATTGCATTTTTATGTTTCATGAGGCATTACTGGGGATGTGAATATTGATGAGAATGGTGATAGGATTGCAGACTATTCATTACTAGATATGAATCCCCTAACATCAAAATTTGAGGTAAAGTACACTTAGTTTATGTTTTGCTCAGTTCTATTTTTGGTTATTACTACTTTCATTATTAATTTTGCAAAATGATAAATCATATTATAACTATATCATAGTGGAAATACATAGGTGACACACTGCGTATTATGATGTAGAGAAGGGCGGTAGGAACAACTAATAAACAGCGTGGCCAAAAATATACTTTGCATTATTTTTCAGTTTGGTTGACGATATGATTAACTTGCACTGCGCAACCAAGTGAATGCGTCACCTATGTATTTCCACTATTAACTATATGAATATAGGTTTTTAAATATACTTTTAATAATTTTATTATTATTATTGTATTTATTGTATATTTTTATATTAATATATAAAAAACATCCAACAACATAAGTTACGTGTGCATAATGCGTGACAAATGTCTTTCTTATTATCGTACAATTAATTATGGAACTTGTATTTCGAAATTAATGAAATATATCTATATTTCCGTTTGATATAAAATATTTAAGTTTTATGAATATATTTTGTTTTAGTCTATGTTGTCTTTCTGAACAATAACTTTTTAGTTAATATGTAAAATGATTCTTTTATATTATTCTCTGTAAAAATGCATTACGTTTACCTCAATCGGAATAAATGCCATATATACAGCATTAGATTTCGGTAGATACTATTTTAATTAGGGTAAACATAACAAAACAGTCTTTTTACAATAATCCATTCAAAATTAATCGACTAGACCCTAGTTGAGTGACAAATAATTGGTTGATATTTATAATTAATAAAATATGTTAATAAAGGAAAAAGAGAATGTTAAACTGCATGTTTGGTTGGCATCAGTGATACACGTTAATCGTATAACACAGATCCAAACAATAAAGCTATCAAATTAATAAAATAATACAATTCAAATTATAAAATAATATAAAGCATACGCTTATAAATCAGCTATCATGCTGATCATAAAAACTCTAAATTTGAAGAGCGATTACGTCAGCGACACGCTGGAAAATCACTCAACTCCAACACAAAATGCGTTGATGCAACGCTAACTACAATTTCAATTAATTCACACACTGACTGAAATTTCAGACACTGTCACATCAATCAACATACTTACTTCAATTATAATGAAAGTTTCACGCGTACGTGAACGTCCGAGATCCGTGTACGCTCTTCGCGGCCTATCTTGTCAAATTGACAACTCTGATGTTTTTATTGTTTATTTGCCTGTTTCGCGGTTGGATAAGTTTACTCGTCGCGCCTGCGAGATGTATTTGGGAAATGAGATCAACTATCCGATACATTGGAGATCTTTATAAATAATCGCTCTCTCGCTTTGGATTCGATACCGAATTCAAACATTGCCAACTCAAAACCACCCGCTTTGTCCGTCAAGAGCACCAACGTGCGTTCGCATCACGCTACAGTATCAAATTATAAATGTACGTTTTGCCAGCATCTGTAAAATGTAAAGCGTTTATTAATCTCGGGATTAATAAGCGACTCGATGAGACAAACCGGTTGAAACTTTGCGTCAATTGTCTCTCACGAGATCACATTATCGAGCAATATGGTAGCGACCGAACTTGTCATGTTTGTAATAAGCACCAGCACACGTTGTACAACCAGAATTTCGGCCAAAATATTCATAGTGCGCAGACGGTAATGTCGAATCAGCCTGGACCATCGCATATAGCAACATCTTCAAATTTTCGAACGATAGATCTTTCGATAAAGCGTCGCGTTCCCACGCGGAGTCGCATAGTATCGGTATCGCGTTAGCTACTGCTTGGAAGAGCGTACAGAACCTCAATCCAATGCATCTACGAAAATTCTGATCGTTACGATCAAAAATCAGTCAAGGGTTGATTGGGCAACCGGTAGGTCAAAACGATTTTCGGGTGGATATTGTCGGGTATAATTCCCGAATCGATCTCTCCTATTGCAAATGTGCATTCATACTACGTGGAGTGTGAGAGTAACGTATCGGAATCAATCCGCAAATTCTGGAAAATCGCAGAGGTGCCCTCAAAAATCGAATATAGAGAAGATAGTGTGTGCGAGAGCACTTCGTCTGTAATCACTCGCGCCAGTCGGACGGGCGATATGTGGTCCGTATACCATTTTGGCATGATCACCCACTCCCCATTGGGAAATCGCGATTACGCGCTGATCGGCTTCTATTCTCATTGGAAAGAAAAGTTCCGGAGATCCGGAGATAAAATTATTATATTCCGATCGTTTGCGTGATTATGTGCGACATGGTCATTTTATTCCGGTAGAAGGCGTGCCTCTGTCAAAGCAAGATCCAATCTACCTGTCGCAACACCCTGTGATGAATATAAGTAGCCGGACAATTAAGTTATGCGTTGTATTTAACGCCTCTGCTCCTACGTCTAATCAGGTATCCCTAAATGATCTACAGTTCGTGGGTCCGAAGTTGCAAGCAGACTTGTTATTATTGATTGGGTGGTGGCGCGCGCACGCGATCGTTTGTTGCACCGATATTGAGCTAATATATCGGCAGATACGCATACACGAGGCCGATTGTGATACGTAACGAATTCGTTGGCGCGATTCGCCCGAACTCTCGATTCAGAGTTTTCGGCCATGACCATTACGTTCGGCACTGCGAGCGCCCCATTTTTAGCACAGCGAGTGCTTAAGCAATTAGCTGAGGACGAAGGCGGTTTGTTACCTTTGGCGGTACCGATTTTGCGCGATAATTTTATGTAGACGATTGCCTTTTCGGCACGGATGATGTGGAAACTGCCCAAATAATTTTTTTTCGGCTCAATGAGCTTCTAACGCACGGCGTTTTCACTCTGCGTAAATGGGAAAGTAATCGTCCAGAAACTCTTTCCGCGGTGCGTCCACAGTATCTCGAACCTTCCCTCCAAAAGGTCCTTCAATCAGAAGATTCCCTCAACATTCTTGGGATCCGATGGTAGCCAGTGACGGATTCCTATTCCCCGTCAGTTAGCCCTCCTGATTTTTCGTACATCACAAAACGGTCGGTGTTATCCACCATAGCGTGTTTGTACGACCCTCTCGGATGGCTGAGTGCAGTAGTTGTTCAGGCGAAAATTTTTATGCAGGCATTATGGTCGGAGAAATGTGATTGGGATCAAAGACTTTCAAATGTTTTGGTAATGGAATGGAAAACTTATTGCGACGCTTTACCGGCCCTTCAACAGATTTCCATTCCGCGATGGATTCAACTTCAGCGCGATATTCTTCGGTTCGAGTTACTCGGGTTCTGTGACGCTTCAACTAAAGAGTATACCGCAGTAATCTATATCCGAATTATTTCGAGTTCAGGTGAGATATACACTTTATTGGCCAGTTTATTGGTTTCCAACTTTATTGGAAAACTAGAGTTGCCCCGTTGCGTTCATAAAGCGTGCCTCGCCTTGAATTATGCGCCGCGTTGTTATTATCTACCCTTCTGTCTTCTCTTCTACTTCAGATGAAATCGAGTGGCATTTCATACCTCCCCCATTTCGGGGGTTTGTAAGAATCGGGCGTTAAAAGTGTAAAGGCGCATCTTTGCACGTCACCACTTCTCTCTTTGTGGAAGTTTTTACACCTTGTACGCTTGTGGAAGCGTGTCTAAATTCACGACCGTTGGCGCCGATTACGGACGGACTAGCTAGTCTTGATGTTCTAACGCCTTCGCATTTTTCAATTAAAGACTCCCTGAAAGCTGTACTCATTCCCTCTCTCCTCGACGTATCCGTCTCACGTCTGTCACGCTGGCAAAATATTCAACGAATGGCCGAGGGATTCTGGAAGTGTTGGGCTAACGACTACGTTCGTTCGTTCCAATCACGTTCAAAATGGAAGTTATCCGAAACCTCGTTGCGCGAAGGTCATCTTCCTCCCACCAAGTGGAATCTAGCGCGAGTTCTCCGTCTTCATCCCGGTGAAGACGGACAAGTACGTGCGGTAACGATTCCAACCGCTACATCGGAACTTGTTCGCCCAATATCGAAGTTTGCGTTGTTGCCAGTAAGAAAAGAAGCATGACCATGATTCCACTGATCCATGAAATCTGAAACAGGGTAATAAAATTGCAAGGTCGTCCACTCCGATTGCGATTCCGTGAGTCCGGATCCTCGCAAGGTGAGCGGTATGTTCGCATATGCGAAAATAAGGCAAGTGAAATTTGAATATGTTTTGTTGTCGGTTTTGAATCGTTGCGATTTCGATTTCTATTTATATTTTGATTCAGTGCGATATCAAAAATTGAAGCGTTACGTCGCGATTACGACTTTATCCGCCAAAATTTAAGGCGTAAGTTTGCCAGAAAAATAGTGTTGTTAAAAAAAAAATGGAAGTGTTGAGATTTTTTGTGGATCCCCACATCATTCGGTTGTTAAAACCCGGCTTCGAAATAGTCAAAGGGCTTAGAACCCGCGAAGAAGGGTTGCTGGACACTTTTCGAGCCCCCTGAAGTAGCAAAACAGTTACTAATCATTAGTAAATTGATTTAACAGGGGTCTCTAGTTCTGTTGCTACGTTCTTACGGTTTCCCAATACACTATTGTTATAATAAATTAAATTGTTATATAATAAATTATATAATTATAAATTCAGTGAGATGATTTTCTGACACGACAATCCACTGAAGTTGGTATCGGGACGCGAAAACAGCAAGGTGGGGATAACCGATGAATGGACAATTCTGCCGATGTAGTCATTCTATAGAGATATTTGCGTAGTGTAATATTAGTTATATAGGGAAATTCAAAATACAATATATTTTGTAGATTGCGAAAGAAATGTTTAATTCCGAAATTATATTGTGCAAATTATGTACTGAAGAAAAGATGCGAAAATGTTGTAATATTAATTTTGTATGAAGCAAGTTTTTGTCAAGCGAAATAAAATTAACTAATGCGATTTGAGAATAAATAATAAATTAATTAATAATAAAAGCGCCGTGATTTTAGATATAGTTGAGTAAAACCGAAAAAATGACTACAAATATGAGAACAAAATAGAAAAATTAACATAACGCGTGATTTACCCTAGATATTTGGGAAATAGAAAATTGTGTGTAGGTAAAATATTTTGTTTTATTGAAATTACTTTTATAGGTG
>JABFQC010004762.1:0-12337 GCA_022817085.1 Psilanteris sp. ZL-2020
TAACAGAATATTAAAAATGTAATTAGAAAACTAGTTTCCGAGGTGATAAAAAAACGAGTTTACTAATTACGTTGAGAATATCAATTAAAATTTTACATTTATTATAGAAAAATCATTTCCCATCAGCAAAAAATGTGCGCAAATTCTTGAATTTTATTAAAAACCAAATTTAATACTGCAATAAAAGAAAACACTAGTCCCTTACATTAGACTTGAAGAACCCCCTTAAGAGGTTAACGGAAAAGATATATCCACTCAGAACATGAAAATGACCTTCAGAATAACACCCAGTCATGAATTCTATTTATTTACATTTTAGTATCAAACGGTACCAACTGTCCAGCGCAGGATCCAAAAAAAGGAATTTGTTAATAAATGAACTATACAATCAATGTAAATCTGTTAAAATTTTTCGACCTGAAATATTCCTTACGATACAATTTATGATGTAATTTAATATGAGAATAATTCAAAAAAACCCGTACACATTTGCAGGCATACATTTATACGCGCCTTTTACAGTTGATGCGCACGAAATATAACGTTTTAATTATAATTATCCTTACAAAATTGATGAGAAAATAGTTAATTAAAACGCATCCTACTTAAAAAACATTGAAAAGCTTTCAATAAAGTGCCTCTGCTTTATTTTAGATGCACGTTCTAATTTCATTTGCATTTTAGCGCGGCTCTTTTATTATTATTTTTTTACATCAGCCGCGCAAATTATTCCATAAGCCAATAGATGTCACTAGGGAGCACGATAGAAGAGGGACGTCGTGATCTGATTCAGGTTAGGAATATGTTGCAAAATGTCGCACTCTACGTGAACGTATACGTCATTCAAGCGTCATCGAGCGTGACAATTGTGTGCTTGCAGTTTTCGCCCTTATCCTGTAAACAAGTTGATTTATCACGGAACACCGCCATACGCTGTAATTTCGCGAGTTAAAAAAAACCGTAAAAATAACGAAATTCTGAAAAAAAGAGAGAGAAAAAAAGAGGGGAAAAGCAAATACAACAAAGTAGAGCGCACGTTGAGAGTCCGTGATAAAACGCGTGAGATATCAACGCGGCTGTTGACAAGCTCGCGATATATCATCAACGACGGGCCGCATATTCCAGACCGTTGCGTCGAGCTCCTGGCAGTCATAACGCAAAATTATAAAAATATACTCGCGCGGTTCTCCCTTTGTACGGAATATGAATATTTCCGCGAGATAAAAGATCAAAGGCTTCAAACATTATTCGATGATCCTGCTTTTGTTCGCGACGAAATTAGTGGATTATTTTTCGAAATAGACCTGCCAACGTTGCTTTCCATTTGCGATCGTTTTCTCGTAATTTTGCGCGCAAAATGATTACGAAATATTGCGCCAACACAATTTCGAAAAGTAATGAAAATTTATCAAAATAATAATCTGTTTAGCGCAAATATTTTTTGTAAGGATGCTGATCGAATTTTTTGGCGTAATTTCGTTTACGAAATGGTTGCAAATGGATATAATAAAATGATTTTGTGTTAAAAATTTATTATTTGTAATAAATGTTAATTAATTCAATAATCGGCAAGTTGCAACTTTAATAAATTGTGTAATCAATTGAAGGATGTCGAAACAAAAGTCAACTCTTAAAGTGGGAGCATAAATAAATTAATTTATTAATATTATTCGATATATATGACAACTGGTCTCATAAAAGTTGCTCACAGGACTCGGTTGCAAACATTATTTTAAACTGACTGTATGTGGCATCGGCCTCCTTCCATGCATATAAATTTAATTTTTAATAAAAATATTAATTGTACGAATAATTAAGAGTACATGAAGTATTATGATCATTAAATTTTACATACACGAATTGAATAATTATAATTCAAACTTATCTCAACAATCTTGACAATATTCATTTTTTAAAACTTTTTTAAAAGTTATAACAATTTCGAATTTTCATAAATAATATTGATTATTTTGTGTTTGTATGAATGAAAGATATGCATAAATAATAAATATAACAAACTAATATTTGAGCTTAAATTGTATATATATTGAAAAGGATATATTCTTTACCAGCGATTTTATAAGGAGTTACTTATAGTTATTCTATATTGTTTTAAATATACATTCCATGTGGAAATGACAAAGATTTTAACATGAGAACTACGTCGCATTGAGTCGCTATGACATTAGATAACAACGTAAGAATGACATTTTTGTTTGACATTCTAATGCAACACCATTTTCACCTTTAATTAATAATATGAACATAACCTTGTAGAGTAACGTTGAATATTGACATTGTTGAAATATTTCAAATAAAAACTATTTAGAAATGTATTTAGAAATTATATGTAGAAAAGAAAAATTGTTATATTATATATACATATTATTATTATTATTATTTTTTATTGTTATTCTTTATTTACGGACAAGAAGTCCAGTTACAGAGTAAATACATTAAATCTTAAAGATTAAAATTAGTAATTATTACAAACATCTGCTTATTCATCTGTAGGAATTGAACTGGAGTCCGACGTTAGGATTCAACCACTTGCTCCCCCAAGTTAATAGTCCTTTTAACTAAACTAATATATAATAGAATATAATATATCTTCGCGAAAAAATTTTCGCCTTTTTCGGTCGCATTTACATTGGAATAATGTTATTTAATATCTCTACGTAATCATCAACCTGAAAAGTACGTTTAAGTAATCTTATTTTTGACGGTCAATACGATGTTCTGAAACAACATTTTTATAATGTAATAAACAGCGTTATCTATATAGAATTGTTTGAAAAAACAATCTAAAATATATTAGTATATATAATTAATATTAAGTACATAATAAACAATGCTCCGATTGTATTAGTAGAAGCAATTTTCTGAAAGGAAATTCGTAATAAAATTGAAATCCAGGGTAATTTATAAGAAAATAAAAGGTATTTGAATGTGTGACTTTCCTCTACATTATTCAAATCATTGGCACTCCTTAACCATTTAAACCCTCGGCATCTTTGCAAATCAACAGCCGGGCAGAACCAATCTTCGTTCTATCGTGCTTTTCGAGGGAAATCTTGAAAATGGTATTCCACAATCGTCTGGCACCACGTGGCCAATGTTCCGCGAAAGCCGCATGAAAAAGTGTCTGCACGAATGCTCGCCGAGAATTGCAAAAATCGCGATTCATTCAGTATGGATAACGATGACACGAGAGGCTGGAATTCAAGAACCCTTCTTATTCAAATCAATGTAATTTCTAATTCGTTTTCCGGTGTCGCGTCTGTATAAAACACACTTAACTTTCTTTACGTCAAGTTGAAATTTCGCTGCATCTCGAACGATTGTACTTCATCATTTGAACTGAATTTGTTGTAACCAAAAAGTGAAATATATGTATATATATCGCACGGTATATTTCCATAAATCATGAAGCATTTGTACGAATGACATTGTTTATTTTAGTATAACAAAATTCTAAAGTATTATATTGAGATTATTGAAATTTTTAATCAACTTGAATCATACTCATTTATAAAAAGTCCTGATAACCATAATTAACCTACAAAATGAATTAGGAGTTTACTTTTTAAAGAGTTAGTTGGAATTTTCAAATGAAATAACTAATCCTGGCTATTATTGCACGTTGCACTTTCGCGTACTAAAACTACATCCTCGTAACAGAAGTAAGCCTAAGAACTCTTATCACGCATTACTTTGCTTGGCAAGATAGTTACCTGTTGCTACCTAACTAGAAGTCCACAAGTCTCATTGCCTTTCTTATTGTTCCGACTTGAATAATTGCATTATGTTTGCAAGCCTTCCAACTATCAAGTTTTGTCTGTATAGGTATCGGACAAACATTTTGAAAATATATTCTAAAGTCGTACGCTTGGATATCACAATCATATCAGTCATCACTTTTTAGACGACATAGATTCTTATATATCTATATAAATATATGTGTTATATATCTATATGCATGTAGAATGAGGAAATCAAATTTTCTGCTCATTCTTAGTAAGTGTGAAAAGAAATTTCATGTAATGCTGGTCGATATCTGCAGCATTGCTTTAAGACGCAGAAAAATCCAAAAAAAACCAATTCGCTTTTGTATGAGACCCTAAAAATAAAACTACTTGTCCAGGTTTTTAAAACGACCTTGGTACGATTTGCAGTTTACTTTTTTAACATGACCCTTTGAAGATAACATTTGCGACAATGTGACCCATTTATCTACCGCTGTATCTAAGAACAATTTATACATTACTTTTATTTTTAATATTTTTATTTTTGGTATAATATTTGTAACTATTTGATTTCATTTCATAAGGAATTCACACAATTATATATATATATATCTATACACAATTTGAATAGTATTTGATATGTAATTCGGTACAAATATAATAGATGCAAGAATAAAGAATACAAAAATATCTTCGTTAATGACTTTTTTTAATTAAATATAAAATGGTGAACAAAGAATGAATTCATTTTTAGTTTATGCTGCTATTCAAATTTAAAATGAAAATTATTTTCAATTATTCTGACATTATGTAAGCTCCCCTTTATATGTATCATAGATCATCTCATCTGCTGCAAAATGTAATTTTTATCAAAGGTTGTGGAAGTAATCCCGACGAGCCAAGGTTGAAAAGAAATATGTACACGACGTTTGTTTTTGGAATTTCGATTACAAATTTAGCGTTTTCTTCTACTGCCTGCGCACATGCGCTGCAAAACAAGGAGAGTACGATACTCACTGTAATCTCGCAGCGTCTATATTATTAGTAGTATTACCTTGTAGAAGCTAGATTATGAAACAGAAAATTTAGAAAGTCTCTTTCTGGTCTTATAGACAATAACATGACTTTTTTTCAACACGACTATTTCTTACTTTTTTATTCAAACCAGAAATAAGCCATGATTTAAAAAAAAAAAACTTTAAAACAGAAACGCGATTATGAGGTAAAATTTTAGTGGAATATATGCATTTACGTTTCATTTTTAATCATTACATTATTCTAATTTTGTATTCATAATTTAATTTAAATTAAAATTTAAACTTTTTAATTTTGAAATAATAGCGAGCTACAATAGTTGTTCTACGAAATATACATATAAATTTTATTTATTTAATTAGAATATTAGTTTTATATAAATTTAATATTAATTCATAAAATGGAGAATTATTATTCAGAATTAAGAAAAATAAGACAAACATATACATATACATTATTAACTAAATGTCATTTAAACTTTTAAAATAGTATGCTTAATTTAAATGTGCTTTGGTTTAGCAGAACGTATAACATTTCTAATAAATATTCTTATTAAAATACTTATATTCTATTAAAATTTAAATTAGACTGCTAAATATTAATATGGTACTTGTAAATACTTTCAATATAAACGTAAAAATATCAGTTATATGTAAAAGAAAAAGTATATAATGATTATTATACAAATAACAATTGTTTTTTTCAAAATTATTAATTAATTGATTTTTTCGTTTATACTTTTTAAAAACATGTTTATTTAATCTACAGTGGACTATCAGTGCAAGGAGTATAGCGTAATTCCAGTTAATATTTACTTCAAAGTTTTGTCCCGCATTTTAGAATTATCTATATAGGGTTGTGTATAATTCACCTCAAAACTAAACAAAGTTTGTTATTGATAAAACCTATCATAATAGCATAGTTATTATACAGAAACTCTAAGTGTGATTTTTTGTTTAAAGTACTTGAAAATCACTCTCCTAAAACAATGGAATACCTCAAGAGTCACTTCATATAGTTGCAAATAATATCTTCGATCTCGTATCTAGCGCTACTTAGGGGTCATGTTCTCTAAAAGAATAATCGTCTATGCTATTCTATTATACGAACATTTAGTAATAAATATACGAGTCATATAATAATCCTACAATATATAAATATATTTTATTGTTAAATATCATAATTACTTCGTTTCGACTCTTTTACATAATTATTCTGAAATAATTTTCACGACATGATGAGGCAACTATGGAAATAAACTAATTGAAATATTTTTATCAGATATTAAAAATAGTATACTCGAATAGGAATATATACATTGCATAATTGCAGATGACTTATTTTCATGAACCAAACAAGCTTTATTAGGTACAAAAATAATATTTTCTTACAATATAGTATATACTAAAATTTAGTTACATACTTGGTACCTATTTTGTATTTATTTACTGGATCGTTCAATTTTTTCATTAAATTAATCGCGTATAAAAATGGACAATCAAAGTAGTTCGTAAAATTCTGCTACTAAAATGTGTAAAATTGATTCTATTTTATGGTTTAATGCAATTTATCAGCGAAACGCGGAACTATAAAATGATTTGACGAATGCTTTGTATTGTCTTTGAAATTTTCACGAACCGTAAATAGAACTTACTGAATTATTTGTTTTCTGTAGTTAAGTTTGATACTGTTTTACATGCGATTTGTATATGAATATCATAATCCTACCCTATAAATGTTAATATAACGATTAAAAATGTATGAAAACTTATAATAGTATGATTTGAATTAAATTCATGACTTACAAATTAAAATTATATTAAAATTTGAATAACAACATTAACACATATAGTTCAAAAAATATAAATTACTATTGTAAAAACAAAAATGTTAGAATCAATAAAAATAGCAAAAGTGACAAAAAGTTGACAACTAATATTCAAGAATTTTAATAATTTAAATATCATTACAAATTTATCCATTCAAATATGTAATAATTGTTCTCCCAAATGAAAATATTAATTCATATGAAAATAGTTCAGAATCTTGATCAGCAATTTTAAATTTTAAGTTTGTGTCCAATTAAAGATTACCTAATAAAATTCAATCACGTCGCCAATAAAATCAAACTTAATTAAGACTGTTAACAAAACTTCAAAAACAGTTATATTTTAAAAATAGCGTGTGCAGCAAGGTACGTCGTTTCCTAAATAATTTACGTTAATTTTAATATTTATAATTGACTGCTGAAAAATTTGGATAATGGCTAATTAATTATAAATGTATAGAAGACATAATAGAGCCGCTCTCTTGCTAATATTTAATTACGCCAAATATAATCAAAATTAACACATTTTTCATTTATACCACTGCATTATGTAGTTACAATTCCAGCTCCTGCTCGTAAGCAGCGTCTCTTTCATACTTGATCGACATAAAAGTTTGAAGAGTTTTCATCGTTTCGTGATTTCCTCATTATCTTACAAAAGCACACGGCACTTATATTTTCTGTTCTAAATTCACTATCTACGGCTGCATTCTACATAGAAGAAATTACGCATTTTGTATTTAATTATTTACCTACGCCTGTGCGTGTATCTAAATAATAGTACCTGATTCAAATTGAACAAAACGCGACCGTCAAATGCATTTTGTAATCCAATTGCCATCGATTGAAAGCGAAATCAAATTCTGTCTTCAAATTCTTAATTCGAATATTTCCCATTGCTGACGGCATTAACATAAAATTGGAATTTATAATGAAATCCAAATAAGTCATTTCGAGAAATTTATGACAATTAAGATTTTATCGGGTTCGTTCGATTTGAAATATTAAAATGTGACCGGGTGTAACACTAACACAAAACCGACGTGAGACGCGGAGGTCCATTTGGATATTATATTCAAAGTCAATTGAATTTTCATATAGCTCATCAAGACCTAATTCAATTTTATCAGAACCATTCAATTTACGGATCCTACCATTAATGTCAATTTTAGGTGAGTTATCAAGATCCATCCTCGCGGCACATTTCCAATGGTAATAAGCCTTTGATGGTCTTAATTAAGATCCAGCTTCATCTAATCGGGCCCTGAAGAATCTAATCTCGTTTAGTTAATCAGTCGCATAATTAACAAATTCAACTCAATTATCAAATATAATGAATAACTTTAAATGACTAATCCAATGATAACTCCTTGCCATAAAGAGTGGCTCATGAATCAGGGGACATCTCTGTTAGAAGAATGAATGGAAATAATATATTAGAAAGTAACTACTTTGTAAAGATGGTCGTTCGAAGATAGCAACTTCGATGTTCCAGAAATTGTGAAGAATAAGTGACAAAGAACAAAGTTTACAGCAGAGCATATTGGGATGAAAGAACCCTAGAAGTGGATGAAATGTAATTGAGTAAAGAAATTTTAGAGATAAAGGAAACTTCTAATCATTTGAGAAATAAGAAAAGTGAAAAACAAATAAGCTTTGATATATATTAAGACAAATGTGAAAACTTTCAATATGGAATTGAAATTATAAGAAATTTAATCATTCGATCCGATTGCTGACGATTACTCGCGTTTCTGGTTTGTACCGTTCTTTAATTTCGGTCTTTATGTCAATGCATTCTGGGAAATGTTATAAGGATAATAATTCGTTGAAATAATTAATACCATATTGACTTTGTACCAGTTGAGTTAACAAACTGCAAAATTTTGTACGCCAGCGAAACGAATCTAAGAACAAAAGTGTATTGAGTTTCCTTCCACTTAACAATAACTTCCGACCAAACCACTTTATTGTACGTTTCAGGGGTAACCCAGCAATTTTCGTCTTTAGATGAGTTAATCGTTCACTTGGTTGGCGGGGTAATTAGGTACGGCTCTCGACTGGAGATAAAAGTATAAATGGTAATGAAATTAGGGAAATGATCATAAAGACGACGCACGAACTCGCTTTTTTTGCCGTTCCTTTGCTTAATAAGTGTAAATACAGTCATTTTTTATGTCTGCGGGACTGCTAAAAAGCTGTTAATATATCGCAGCCGACATAATTACTTTATAATGCAAGTGGTATATGATGTGTTAATGCACATGTTGCAAGTGCAATGATCTTATTTGACCAGTTATGTTATTTGAAGTGGTAGTTTATAAGTGTCATATAATATGGCGACGGTATTTTTAGGTTTATATGTTATTTGTTAACTGATTCGAAAATAATGAGATGAAATTAATACTGTGTAAAGCGGTACGGCTTTTTTCTTCAATTTTATAAAAATTAATAATAAATATATGTGTATAAGTTTGTGTATTTTAATAATATTTGAAAAAACGAATCTTTTAAAATCCAAATATCGTTGGTTGATTATAAATGGAATTTCAGGCTGCTTAAATGATTGCATTCAAAATATAATATATAATATAATATAATATAATAATATATAATATAAAACTCTCAGAGAAAAAATAGTATATTCAATAAATTTAAGTTTTTCAGTAATGTTCAGTAATTTAAGAGTTTTCAGTAATGTATAGCCATGACTGAAAATAATTAGTTGGTCCAACTGAAAAGATTTGATATTTTTACAGAATATGGCAGCCAATTATGATACTTGAATTAACAAACTCAGTTCATTTTACTGAACTTTTTTTTTTATTTCAATTGTTTCAGTTAAAAATGTCAGTTTTGGCTGCATTACAACTTAAAATTATAGTTATTTTAACCAACAATAGAATCTCACAATTAATTTAACACAATTTGACGGTTATGATACTGGTTTAACTAAGCTTTTCAGTAGATCTTACTAAGTCCTTTTTTCTCAGTGTATATCAAAAAATGTATAATTTGTATAGTGTAAAGAAAATTTAAAAAAATTAATTTATATCTAGAAAGAAATTTTTATTGTACACGATATGCAATTAGCGATCATGAATGTTTATATTTTATGTAAATAAAAAAAATTAAAATTTGTTTCTAATGATCAAACCTGAGTTTGATCTTCTGTATCGTCAAAAATACAATTTATTTTAGTTTATTTTATCTGCTTTCTCTGTAGTTTTAAAATTGATAATTTTAATACATATATACAGATATTATATAAATCGGATATAATATAAATCTTATTTTCAAATAAATTTACAGCTATTTGATTGGTGCTTTTGTAAAATTGTAAAATTGTAAATTTTAAATTAAATGTTTAAATTGAATCTTATAGTAAAAACGTTTGTAAGTTTAATAATAATTAATTCCTTTCATTAAATTAATATTAATTAGTATCAATTTAAAATGTGGTCTAATAAATTGCTAAGTATGTCACATATGAGATCGAATTATCAAGTCAAATAAAATTAAAAAAAAACAGTTGTTGCAACTTTCTAAAATTTCATTAACAAACCGTAAAGATAATTGAAAGATAAATCAATTAAATTAAATCAATATGATTTTTTTATAAATAAATATATCTGAAATTAATTTGTTTACTATTTTGCAAAGAAAATATTTTTATGTCCAACTAAATTTATTTTGCAAATTTTATAATAATATACGTGTTTACTGTCTATTTCATATTTTTTAATAATCTATTTATACATTATTTTCATCATATTTTGTCTTAAATGTATTAAAAAAAGCTTTGAAAAATGTCCATTTTTTTAAATTCTAGAACTTTCATAAATTTCGATGAAATAACACGAAAGGTGTTAAAGCTTGAAATTTATTTGCACAAAGGACCTTTGTTTAGGTGTAAACTTTCTTATATAGATATTTAATCCAAAGTTGTGTTTTTTAAAAATCTTTTAATAACATCTGAAACGTAGTTTATTTTTTATAATTAAAACGACAAAACATTATCATTACAAAAACAAAATTACAATTATAATATAGGGAAATTATACAATAATACTTGTTAAAATTTTGCGCATTTGCTGTATTATGTGCACTACGTAAAAGTTATTGTTGGTCGTAGTTTTTTATCACAATTTAATTTAATATTTAAAAAGTTTATATTGTTTCTGTGTTTTTTAATAAAATTTGTTACATATTATACATATGTTACATATTTAAAAATTTTAACATTTTTTGTGTGTTTTTTAATAAAATTTTATTCGAAAATATTACACTTAAAAAAGATTTTTGCAAAGTTGCAATGAAAAAAAATATAATATTAATATTCAGATATGTAATAATCATTAATTACATTACTTTGGTTATGAAATTAATATTATAGTTTCAAATATATTTCAAATATAACAATATTTAACTTATTTATAATTTGATATATATAACGTGAGATTTTTTAAAAAAATAATAAATGTAAGTAAAATGTAATATATAAATATATTGTAGTAGTATTTTCATTTACTTTAATGAAGTTAAAACTTAAATATAAAATGAAGAATGTATGTTTGTAATAAATTAATATAATTGAATTAATTTATTTTAAAGTGCAACATACTTTGAAAATAGAAATATATGATTTAAATATAAAGTAAATAAAAATATCAGTTTCAAATACTTGTATAATGTTTATCCCTAGTAAACCTAAAAATATATTTTTGTGCAAATAAATATATTGTAAATATGTTATAAATATATACATAATGTGTATTTTAAATATATATAATGACATATGAAACGAATTAAAACATAAATAATATAATAAGTATAATTGTATATATATATAATCATGTCAGCCGGTGCTTAATGGGATGCGCCACTTTCAGGCTCCATAACTACGGGTGTGCAAAATTGTTTTTTTTTGTAGAAAATATGGTGGAGCACATCGGACGGCCTTCGGCCACCATCACAAGGGAATGCGGGGGGGGGGGGGGGGGGGGGCGCCCCCCAACCCTTCCCTTAAAAATCTAGCCAAACCCAAAACGCGAGGGTCCTACGGGGCCCCAGCACCGTGTTTTACTGGTCCGTCCCATTAAGCACCACTACTTCGATGTTTTTGGGGCTGGTACTTAACTGGACAGTCCCAATAAGCACCACTTCGTATATACAATGGTGCTTATCAGGACATTTACTATGTTGCCAAGTTGCAAAGACCCATTATCCACTATTTGTCATATATATAATAGTATAATATATTAAATAGTATAATAAGTAGTATAAAGATATACCGATAGTTATAATTTATATATTATTCCGAAAATCATATTGAGGTTTAAAAAATATAAATTACAACTAAAACAATATATACAGTTAATAATCTTTACTATTTAATATTGTAAATTAATTTAATCAATCATATTACAAAATTTTCTTGTCCAAACTAATCAACGTATATAATATTTTACTAACCACTTTACGTAATTTAATTTTCTCAATGTACATGGATCTCCCAGATTCGGTTTATATGAAATTATTTTCCATATTGAGTATTAAATAAATTACATCATCAATTTTTATTATTCTTTAAAGAATTTAATAAAACTTACATGAATTCAAAAATCCAAATACAATTCTCGGCTGAAAATTATTTTTTCTTTGCAGAGCTATTCGACCATATCATATGTCATATAAATATATAATCATGTCAGCTGGTGCTTAATGG
>JABFQC010004763.1:0-12337 GCA_022817085.1 Psilanteris sp. ZL-2020
ATGTAAGAGTTATTCTTATACGTTTACGTATACAAATAAGACCTCTTTAACTGATTCAACAGATATTAAAGGTAGGATTTAGAGGCAGTAAGTAGGAGTTAAATTTCGCCTCGGGTATATGACAAAGAATGTTAACACTGACAAGCAAAATTAAATTTAATATTACTCTAATATTATTGTAATATTATTTCAATATTAAATTAACTCACTTTGGAATTCCCAATCCATATAAGGAAGAAATATAATAAAATTGTATATAGTAGTTTATCTAGAATATTCGTGAAATATAAATAATATAATTTTTAGCATTTTACGAATTAAATTATATAAATTTTTAATTAATACATTTTTTAATTTCCTTGTTAAAAAATTATTACACAGCCAAGACTGTGTCTCTAAATTAGAATACTGAACTTTAACCACTAAGTTATCACGACTTGTTATTCTCAATACATTAAGAGACTTCTTAATGTGAACGTAGTATGCATAGTAGCATATAGTGTAAGTCTAATAGCATAAGTCTATTCAAAGGCTTTGATTACATAAGTCGTGGTGGATTGGTGGTAAGAGTTCTGTGTTTTTGCTTGAAGATGTTAGTTCGAATCTTGGCTGTTGTATATGGCGGAGTATTTGCTAGTGTATTGGAGGGTTGACCCGAGTAGAATATATATTTTAATTATTCACTTTGTTTATCATATATTTTAATCATGATTGCAAATTTTTTTATTAATTATGTTTATGCTTAAAAAATATTGCTTAATAATATAATATTATTAATCAATACTTTATTACGATAATAATTAGGGAACATTTTTATAATATATCTTAAATATTATATTATGTGAATTATACAAATCATCCGGCGATTATTTGTATAATATTAAATAATATTATCTATAATATTCAACGAACATTATTTTAATATTATGATATTAAAAAATTAATATTTGTAGAATATTCCCTTATGGTGAATATACTTTTTTTGTTTATGCTGTCGCGTTGGCCGTGTGATGTTCACGAAATCAACACTCGTTGAAAGGTAGAATAATTTTTTATATAATGTTTAATTTTTAAAATAAAATAGGAATAGTTTATTTCAAAATAATATTCAAAATAATATTAGTCTTAAAATAATATACTTGGAACATGTATTATCAATATTCCTGGAATATTATTATGATATTATTTTAATATTTTATATAAAATATATAATATTAAATAACATTACATGCAGCATTACATTACAAAATAATTATAATAATTTGCTTTGATTTTATAATTGTTATATTAATATTTATTAAAATCTTATCCAAATAGGTTGAATTAATCATGATTAAATTTGATTCTTATATTATTATAAGTAGATTAGTACTTTTTAATTGTCAATATTACTACTCAAATATCAGCATAAATTTGCAAATCCAAACGTAAAAGATGTAATAAAATATAATAGGGTAAATAGTAGGTTAACAAGATACACACAAACTGTTTACGCTACATTTATATTTGAGCTGAAATCATGAATTTGTAAAATTAAATTTCACAAATATAAAATAATTTAAGTTGAGTAAAATAAATGATATAATTAATATGTAATTATTCCTAAATTTTTAAATATTTATTATGTTATACAAAATAAGTTTATATCTCTATTTACTCTCTATCAGATTGTCAGCAGTGCATAAAAAAGTTGTATCTGAAAAAAATAATCTTACAAATTTTACCAAACTAGATAATAAAAGTAGGAAAAATAGGCAAAAATGTAAATATTATGATAAATTACGGTCAGAAAGTTCTAAAAATATGTCAAATATTACCCAATAATTGGTAAATACCATGATATTGTCGAATGTTTATTTACATTTTTGCTCACTTTTCCTCCTTTTATTATCTAGTTTGGTAAAATTTGTAATATTATTTTTTTCAGTGTATATTAGCATTCTATTATTTTGTCTCCTTTTTTAGCATGTTCATAAAATATATATTGAATAAATACTTTAAAAGAACAACATTATATAATTAGAATGGTACAATGTATCCAGAACGCTGATTAATTAAAATAAACGAAAATAGTAATCAGATTGTTTAAAATAATTGGTATTATATATTAGTTGATATAATACTACATAATGTAACCCTACAGTGAAAAAAAATAATAAAAATACAAACAAATATGATAAATTATGATTAAAAACTTCTAAAAAAAGTGTAAAAAATTACTATACAAGTGACAAAATTGTCAAACGCTTGATTATATGTTTGTGGCATTATTCCTTATTTATTAACTAGTCTAATAAAAATTGGGGGGGAACTACGCCACTAATAATCATTTTATTTTGGGTAATAATTTTATACGCACCCAAGTAGAAATTTCAATTGGGCAGACGTATATATGTTGTATAACAAAAGTAATAAATATACTTTTATAAAAGAACGAAATATATCTTTTACGTATCGATGTTTTTAAAGGTTGACTAATACACCAAATTTTATAATTATCATCCACTATTTATGATTATTTTCAGAATTATATTCTGTCTAAACAGTTCGTTTCTCCACTTTATATTTAATATAACCGCTATTTAAATTAAATTTGTCTTTAATAAACGTTTTCACTCATATTATAATCAGCATATAAGAACATTAATTATATTACATACATAATTATATCTATGATGTAAACAAATTATGCGTGCAATCAATTTTAATTAAAAGTAGATTTTCAAAAAAATGTATTTTTAATTATTATTTCGTATTTTATGAACTAATATTTTTCTGCACTTACTTACTTCATTGCATTATATCAAATTAATATTTATTTTGCAGGTGGCAAAATTATTCTCTTACACATGGACCATGGGATTTTTTCTATGTAAATCTGTTCACTACATGCAGAGCGTTTCGGCAATTTGTTCAGTTCTTACACTTACGGCGATGTCTATGGAAAGGTATAAAAATATTGCATTGTATATTACATAAATGTAAATTTACTTTTTATGTATAAATTTAGATATATAGTTTTCCTTCAGTTCCTAATTTTTAAACACTCAAATAAAAAAATTCATTCATTCGTAGTGTAATTTCCGTTTCATGGATTTTTATGCGTTTTTTCTGGTTAATAATACACATAAAGTTCATGTATATTTGTAAACATTTGTTTACGTTTAGTAGTAACATTATAATGATTTGATATTTTAACGATAGGTTTGGCAATTAAATCAAATTAGTTTATTAGAATTTGTCTATACTAAACTTTGCAACTTGTCCTAGACAGCGAGTGTCTTTAATGTATTCTATTTACCGTACTCGTGCTACAATTTATTTGCGAGAAAAGTTCTATTCTATTCTAGCGCGCTCAGTTATACCACGTAACTACTTATAGAACTGTAGTACAAACGTACCAGAGATATAAATCTTAATTACCATCTTAATTTTTTTAATTAATTATAATACTTTGTACATGTTAAAATATTTAATAAATTATAATATATTGTAAAATTGATATTATTCCATGGCAAATATTCTATAAAATATATTTCTGCAAAAAACGTAAAGTATATGTGGTCATATATATAATAATAATTTAATCATCCAGCTAACAAATAATAAATTGTAACGTGAGATGTGCAAAAAATAATTTTTATTTAAATAACACATCTTTTTGTTTATTAATTATAATAATAAATCTGTTATTGGAAAACTGTATTAACTTATTATCATATTTAAATTTAACTTTTAATAATTTTAATTACTTGCTAAAAATTACATAAATGTATGAATAATGTGCATCTGAAACGAATTATTTCCTTTCCTTCTATCACCGCCAGGGTCGCGCTCACGGCACGATTAAAACACTTGGCTTAGTGTATTAACTTTCGAATTAAATACTTAAAATAAGTTATTTTTAGAGCAATACGAATTTCTGCTATAATTTTTAGTTATAAATCATACTTTTCGTGTGATTTAAAATGGCAATTGTTATTCATAATCCTATTTTTAAGCTTGACTTTTCATTCGAACGTTTCTGAATATTTATGGATTGACATTTGAAATAGTAATTTCATTTAATGACTTTCAGGAACCATCATCATCATAAAATAGTTTGATTAGGAAAATCAAATTATATTAAATTCCGATTATATCATTGGTTTATATACTTACAGTTATTCTGTGATAACCGAAGCATAAAGTTTTATATTTTTTGCTTATATCTTTGTAATGTTTGAGAAACCATAATTCATCCATTAAATTTGTGTATATTTTTAAGCGCTACACAATATTACAAAAATTTACTGTTAGAGTAATAATCTACACTGATAGAATATATAATTATATAATTTATTATTCGGATTTCATATTTATTTTTGTTTTACATTTATATTTAATTAATTAAAATTATATTAAAATAATATGCTATCATATTTTATAATATGTAAAACATTGCTTTAGACATAATCTCGACTGTTTTCCTTTAATATTCAAATTTTTAATATTCATCACTGTGTTCTTAATTTATTCTGATATTCATTAAATACACTAAAATGTAATATTTTTAACATAACTCGCCATCTCATTTACAGTTCTTATTACAATTCAGTTATCTCTAAATACCAAATTTTTATATAAAGCATTCTCTTCTCGGGTTTATAATGAAACTAATTACATCTGGATCTTTGAATATTAGATATGCAGATACTTCGAAATTACACCAGTTATCAAATACGTCTAATTTCTGTTGAGAACCTGAGCAGTAAATATTTTTCGATATCTACTAAAAATGAAGTTGAGTAAAAGTAAACTCCTATATTTTTTATGTGTAATTTTTCAAGCATAATAAAACATTGTCCGAGCATGTAATACGTTTTACATGTTTGATAAAAACATGCATAAGCACAGCCAAAAAAACTGCTTCATCCATTTGTATTAAACTGACTAAATTAAGATGTAATTTTACGTAACTGGTACATCAGTTATGGTCCAAAATTAAATTTACGGACAAATTCGGCCTAGGTTATATACTAACTTTAAAATTTTCCGGTGTCATATATTACAAAGATACATATTTTTTTACAAATTCTCTATAATTCTACACAATATATGTAAATTTTAATGCATTACATGAATTTTCGTACAAATTTTTATTTAGACGATTAAACGTGTAATTTTGAAATGAAGCTTATTGTCAAATTATGAAGTACTTTTTTCAATCTAGTATACCAAATATAAGTCTGCATAGCATATATTAAATAATTTTAATAATATATAGCATTTATATACCATTTTGGTGACATTGCAATTGCAGAATCGAATATATTAAACTGTACGATGACAAACTTTAAAAGGATATTATTTGTGAAGTTGAAATAAGAGACAACATTAGTACTAACTTTTCACTAAAAAATATTAACTCATTATTAACTCACGAAATTTTCATTTCTCCTATGATCGTATATTTTATGCGACATATAAATTAGGTAGTGAAAACGCCAATAATATATTTGCCAAAGTTTACAGCGTGTTTGCGTGACTTATATTATCCCGTACTTGACAGCTAATAGCTAACTTCATGATCGTCCGGATACATCAATCCAGCTGTAATTACATTGTAAAACGGTAGAACTGAATATTAAATTGCAGTTACATAACACCATTAGTTTAACTTGTTCCAGAGACTTTCCTATTATAGTCGATTTGGCGTTACAGTTTTGTATTTGTCAAATTATTTTTTGAACATTAAGTTTGTCTCTCATTTCGCTATTCCGCGTATGTTCTGAATATCCTTAACGAGAAATAAAAATAAATATAATTATTTAATTTGTGCTATCAGATCATCAAGATGTATTAAAAATTACAAACTTATTAATTTATACTATTATTTTAGATTAAATTTTCATGTAAAAGTATCAAAAAATCGATTTTACTAGGAAAATTGTTGGCTTATAAACCAAATAATAAATAAATAAAATAACCAAATAATATTGATAACAGAACAAAATATTTAATAAAAATATTAATAACTGAATACGTTTGAATATTGAAACAAATGTATAATCATCAAAAGCAATTTTTTTGTGGTTTTAACTATATACGAAAGGGAAAAAATACTAATATTTACAAAACAGGAAGATTTCAATTTTCGTTAACTGAATATTAATTAGTATAGTATATACTTTCAAACCTCCAAGTTTTAATAAACTGATGAATTTGACAATTTGATGAATTGATTAAGAAAAAAAGTTATATTTTAGTAAACCAACTATTAAATTATAATGAAACATAAATATTTTTTAATGATCAAACTACTTATTTTTGACGAATTGAAAATATAATACCAAATTGGTGTACTTTTCAATAAAAATGAATAGATTTTTTTCATAATAAAGAATTATATTTGTCGTACCCCTCATACTCTGTAAAAGGTACAGAGAAAAACCAGGTGATAGCAACATATGTTCATATCGTTGTGCACGCACCGACACTTCGCAAGGCACCACAACCGCGGAAGGCTGTAGTTCCCGTGGTCCTTTGCTCTACATACCCTTAACGGAGAACGGTCTTATATCGAGAGCTTATATCGCCAAGAATCCTACAAAATTTAAGGGCTATTACATTTTGTAGGATACATGAGGGCTATTCTTGAACTGCGATGAAATTGATAACCGGCAACGTTGCACGTTTGCATGAAAAAGTCTCAGTGTCAACGTTGCCAGTTTTACAGATTGTCGTGACTAGACGACGACGATCGTCGCATTTCGATAATAGCCCTCCTATTATCTAAACCGCGCACTAAAATCCGAAATTCAAGCCGGTGACTTTTCAATGGTTGATGAGTCAATTCGTCTTGACCAGGTACATAGGCGAAATTTGCTTTTGCTCTTAGACTCATTATCGTGTACGTCAACTCAGCCCTATGCAAACAGCTCCATTATCGTGGGCATATAATGGCAACCGATGCTAGATGACGTGGTCCATTTTAAGATCGACTACATCACTCACCCATGTGTTATTTAGATGTGGAATCAATTTAAAATACAATTTTTAGACGAATGAAACAATCATATTAATAATTTCATTAAATATACATACATCAATTACCCTTAGTTTTATTAGTATTATTTTGTATCAAATTATGAATCTCATATTCAATATAATAAATTACAAGTAAATATATTACAGTAAGTTCAAATCTTATTATGTTATTGTGATATCAAATACTATTATTGTATATTTTTTATTATGTTCTTCTTCGTAATTCATTGCTCATAGTGTTGGTATTTTATCTCATAATTGTTTACATAAAACTAGATACCACGTTTTCTTATGTCGTTGTTATTGTACTGACTAAAAGTTTATGAACAGTTGTTTATAACTTGGTCAATGGTACTCGGTCAACGTGTAAATTAAAGATTTTTCTCGTGTGCGATTTTTGGTGGCCCCGAAAAGGGGCGGTCTATTTGTCGTAAAAGGATTACTTTGGGTACTGTGTAAAGTATGGATACGAAGGGAGATTTTCGTTTTTTGTTTTGGAGTATAGGGGGCGGATCGACGACTGGGTAATATTCGTCGTGTTGCTTTTTCTGAGTCGGGTCAGAGGTTTGTTTTGGTGGAAGCCTTGCCTTGATACCGCCTATTATGAGAGAGCTGACCACTGATCTCTATATAGAGTTCTGAATAGTGCATAGTGGCTACACTCTAGTATGCACTATGCCCTATCCAGAACTTTATATAGAGATCAATGGTAGATTATTTAAGTCTCATAATAATTCCGTCGAACCGATGGGTTTACGAGCGTACACGGGATAGCAAGTGCGTGGTTAAAGCATTTTTCTGTGTTTGGGGAATCGAGTTGGAGGACGGCCTCGGTCTCGAAATTTACTTCGCGATCGTCGGCAATCCAAAATCCTGGTTAAGAATAGTAGCTCTTGAAAAGGCTGTTATAATATTGAGCTCTTAAAAGAGCTGATTATTGGATACAGCACGTCGTTGTTGCCCCGTAGAATTGTCTGGAAGTGTCCCGCGATATATATCGTCTTCGTCCAGATGTTGATTCCTTCGTTCGTCGAGACCAAATGACTATTCGTTGCCCCGGGGCACCTTTATAAGGTATTCGTGATATATCGAGTCTCCGCGGTTTTTTATTGGTCAAAATATTTGGAGTGGTATTATTTTGTCGCCTTCGTGGAATGGCGATCTTTCTCGGAAACCGTGAACTCTATGCTCGTTGCGATCCCTAATAGGCACGGAGATGCTCGCACGGCTCGGCGCAATTGATTCCGGGAACCGCGGTCGAACGTAACGGTCAGTATATTGTCGCTCGTTTTCCCGGAATCGTAGTCGAAATAAAATAAAGAAATATATATGAATTTTTTTATTCACATCAGTAGTATGTCGTGACGTTATTATATTTATATATAATTAACTCTTTTTTTCAACACGACTACTAGATGCGAAGTATGTAGAGAAATCTTGCACAAATCATATGTATGTCCAAATTGTAACCTGTGTTTCCATCTGTGGTGTGGTAAATTTAAAGAAATTCGCGTGAAAAAGTCTGTTATTAAATGCTGCATGATCTGTCAGAAAAATAGAAATACTTTGCGGTGTGACTCTGACGTAATATTGTCAACAACAAGCTACACACGTTATATCTGAGCTGAAAAGAGCGACCTCTAGCCCTGCATTAACTGTTTTAACTGATAAGGTGGAAATGGATTCAACGGCAGGTTCTGCTGAGAAGATACCCACGTTGAGCAGCATGATCACTATCCTCAATTCCATTGACCGGAAATTTTAATGCCTTACCACAATGCAAATAGACATCGAAGAACTGAAGACAACCATGCTGTCTATTCAAGACAAATTGGATAAAGTGATTGCAGACACTAGACAACACGGCTATTTTATTATTGAATTAGTAACTTTATTGTAGTCAAGTCACAGAACAGCATTATCAAATCTTAATACTCCAATGGCTAGATCCAGGTCTGATCCTGATATTGACGGCCGGAAGAATCTGAATCTCTCTGACTTATCGGTACTTCACCGTATTCAACTCTTGGAGAAACTTGTGACAAAACATCATAGAAACAAGTGGCTTAAGGTCCGTAAAATTAAAGGGAATAGTCTCTCAAGGTTCTTTATCCTAACTCTTCGTACGACAACATAATTTATATTAACGAAAGATCAACAGCCGTTGAGCATAAATCATTAATGGAAGCTAAATCTTGTGCTAGAGAAAATGGTTTTCAGTTTTGCTGGATGAAGAGGGGAATTATCCTTCTGAAAAAGGATACATCTTCTGGTAATCTTAGATACCCTGATGATTTGAGAAGCACGAACCTATCTACTGCTCAAAAGTTTATATCCACTCACAATTTAAAATCATTTATATCTACTTCCCTTACCAACTCATCGTCTCTTCCCTCTATTTCCCTCAGCCATAACTCTCCATAGTAATAAATTACTGAAAATATCATTAAACGACTGTAAGATCGTGAAACATGACCCACTAAATAGAAGAGGTGGTGGAATCTGCCTCTTTGTCCATAAATCTATTACTGACTTCGATATCATTTAACTACCAGAAAATCTGAATTTTATATTAACAGACTCTCAGACTTCCATAAAAATAATCCCAAAGCCTTATAGAATGAACTCGAATCCTCAGGTATCGTAGACACTGGACCTGCCAAATCTTCCCCAATCGACTTACCTGATATTCTCAATACACATTTTATTAACTCGGTATCTTTTTTTTCTCCAGTGTTTCCCCAGTAATCCTTTTATCACGCCTTACAACGCATCCTCACTTTCTCATTTTCCCCTATTTGATTTTAATCCTATGATAGTAGTTGAATTACGTAAACTACTTTTATCCTGCAAAACACACTCATACTCTATCGGTGTGGATGGTATACTAATCTATTATTACTAAAAATTCTACGTTCAATTCATTAGTATTGAAAATATTAAACACCAGTCTAACCAACTCACATTTTTCCTTAGTCTGGAAAAAAGCTATCATCATTCCGATCCCGAAAATAAATAAGATTACAAACTACTAGCACTATAGATCTATTTCAATTGCTCTATTTAAAATACTGGAGAAACATGTCCACAATGATCTTTGTCAATTTCTTAACTTTTATGAACTCTTAAACCCATTACTGGTCTGGTATTAAAAAAGAATTTTCGACACAGAAGGCGCTGTTAAAACTGACGGAAAACAGAAACAATTAATCCATTCTCTTATCTTTCCATTACAAGATTATTGTGGTTTGGTGATGACATCTCCAATCAATTGGAAACTAATCTTCAAATTGCCTTAAAGTCGTGGGTTAGATTCATATTTAGGTTGAAAATTGGTAATCTAATATCATCCTATTATTCTAGAATTAGTTGGTTTAAGGTTCCGCAAAGCAGGCTATACTATTTGGGATGTGCAACTTTTGAAATCCTTGAGACTGGCACTCCCTCGTACCTGACAGATACGAAGGAAGGACAGGTTCTTGGAAGGTTACGCCATTGCGACCCGACCCCTCATATGTTCTTTTCGTCAACTGATTGTACCTTCCTGCTCCACTAACTTTTTCCAATAATCCTTTGTTGTGACTGCAACAAATTTCTGGAACTCTTTACCTGCGAGTATTAGAGCCTCTTCAAGTATGGAAACCTTTAAGTCTTAACTATACTCTTACCTACTTGATAATATGTGATAGATTGGGTAAATGTTATTCTTTAAAACTTTTAATTGCTTATACTCTATATATAATACAATAATATCTTCCTCATTTTTCTATTCTTCTTTACTACCTCGCTCTCTAGCTAATGTATAATTGAAATGAATGTAACATCTATTTATTTGACTCTAATTAATTATATATTTTTTATATTATTTTTTATTACATCTGTATTATTGCGTATACTCGTAACTTCATACTTATAACTTCTTTTTAATTTTTGTTATATTATGTATTTTCTGCCAATCGGAAACTTTCCGAGGCGCTATTTGTTGAAAATAAATTTGTTGAAAATAGGTGAAGCATTACTCATTCAAATAGAAAAGTAGAATGTATCAACCAATAGCTGCGTCAGCGGTTCTTTTGCTGAATGGTATTGTGTCAACACGGCCAAACATATTTATTTATTAGGGGTTACGTTACATTAACTAAATGAAAAATTAATTTAAATCAAATGAGTGTTATAAAATGGCATTAATAAATTTGCTTCAATTATCTTTTAATTTTGTTATTTTATTTTTTACACACTTTCTCACATTTGATAAAAATATTATATATGTTTAAAATAAAAGGTATTAACAATAAACGTTATAGTGATACAAATAAATATATAATAAAATTTGTAAATACATATAACTCAAATATACGTATGTCAAAAAATATGAAGCAAGTTATGTTTTACTAATTGTATACTTTATTTCGACTTATGTATCTTGTTGTCATTACGTGTCTTGTTACTTGACTCTGTGATTGACTTGCACTGCGCAACACATTCAATGCATCATATATATATTTACACTATAGCATAAAGAGAGTCATAGGGGTGCTCCAATTCGTGGGAAAGGCACGATCAGATTTTGCGATTAATCACGGTTCTTACCTTCTTCCTGTTAAGTCTCGCAAATTCATCCTTCAAAAGTTTAACTGTAAAGTATCTCCTATCGCAAGCGAAAGCCACTTGCCTTCCTATTGTAGAACTTCTCCATCTCAGGGTATGTTCACCTCGAGTCCAGTTTTCCACTAGCGACTTAATCATCTTTGTGTTGGGTCCGATGGTGATCTCCAGGTTTCCCATACGTAAACCCAAATTATCCAATCAGTCCGCCATAGTGTTACCTTTGATTTTTATGTCCAGGGACCCAATGCAAACTAAGTCTGGAGCCCTATCTAATGCATTTATTTCTCTAACGCATTCCTCGATTATGTCTAAGTTAACCATAGTTCAGAGCAACCAAGACAATTTTACTGTCAGTACAGATATACACAAACCTATTTGTTCACCTTGTTTTTCTTCTGATTAGTTTGGCGCATTTTATAATGGCCACAATCTCGGCTTGCAATACTGAGACATGTCCATTCAGTGACCAAAAATCGTAATGTCCTTTTCTTCTGTTGTAGACCCCTATGCCCGCTTGATCTCTCGTCTTGGGATTCTATCAACTGTGGTAGTTTGGTGTGTTTACCTCAACCCTATCCGACGCTCCTATTGTCTCCGTAATAAATGAATTTCATATATTGACCATTATGTTGAAGATGGCGCGATAAACGTCGCATGTTGAACATTGTGAAACATAACCTCATATTATTCATGTCTGTAG
>JABFQC010004764.1:0-12337 GCA_022817085.1 Psilanteris sp. ZL-2020
GTTAATTACATTGTCAACCATTTACTGTTATAAGATTTTATAAACTTATTTAAATTTTTATATCTGTTTATAAAAGACATACCTTTAAATTAACTGTTTATTATTAAACAAAAGAATTATATTTGATTATTTCAGTTTGTAACACAAAAGTATATCTAATTGAACATAACATATTAATTATTAGTATAGTATCTTCAAAGACTTGAATCGATATAATTAAAATATAAAATTTATAAAAGCCTTAATAATAAAAGATTATGACGACAGTATATTTATCTTGATAAAAAGTCGACACTGATCATATACATTTTAACTATTCCCTCCTATAGAATGATCAAATTTCCAACCAATTAACATAAACAATGAGATCGTTCAAAACTTTTTTTAATATTTACAACAAACAATCATAGAATTTAATATTCTTAGATTGAAAACAACAAATGCATTATATTTTCGAATTCGAAAAAGTGAGTTTTTATCAGTATATTGTATGACGATTGTAAAATAAGATTACATTACTAAACAAACAAATGGAAACGAATCTCAAGCGATTTAAGTTCAAGTAAACTAGTAACACAAATATTTTAAAATTACACATTTACAATGGTTACCAAACAAATTATTACACATTTTATTGTATATACATGTGTGTCGTTATCGTAATTCAAGTTTTCGAGTAATTTATAAATAAATAAACAATTTTCCTACTCAATCGTTTATGGAAATTGATTTTGCAAAATTATTATATAAATGTTAAATCTCTTACTCCAAATGACATTTTAAGCATGTGTTGTGATGTACAAATAATAAACAAGTAATTTGACATTACTGTATAAACGTAATTTCTTTTTCTTTTAGTTTTATCAAATTAGATATAAGTACAATTTCATCTTGAATTAAGTATTTTATTGTTTAAACATTTTATACCTTTTATTATAATTTGATATGTCGAAAGGAAACACGATCATAAAACATTTTAATCATATATGTGTATAAACATATGTATCACATCACAATCGTTTATCAAATGTTTTAAATAAACGTGAGTCATTTCATTATACTTAAAAATAATAATTTTGATATTTTCATATACAGGTTATTAAAATACGTAGATTTTTAATGATTATGATCAAAAACTATTTCTCTCTTCGTTTTATCGTATTAATTTGTTAAGACGTTTTAAGTTTATTATAAATTCATTAATTAAGGCATTAATTGATACGATAAATCCAAACAAACTGCACTTTAACGTTTCAATTGCATTAAATTATAAAACAAATTGATTTTATAAAATTAATTGTGCTTTAATTTGTAAAGTAATAGTGATATTGGATTTAAATTTGAAATTGCATTATTTTATTAAATTGAAAATATCAATTCAGATTATTTTTAAATACAAACCACGTCCATTCAATTCATTGTGTTTGAGCGAAATTTATATTAAACTGTTAAATTTCATTTACAAAAAAGACATACAAAACGTTATTTAATTACTATCAATTAATTCTATTAAATTGCAGTTTCAAAGAGTAAAACGTGTATAAGTAAATAAGAAGCAGAGCGTGAAACGATATTTCCTATTATTTTAAACCGAGCCACAGATTCTCCTAACAAATAGTTGTGCAGTTCCATTGAAACTTGTTTATGTTTTCCAGCTACTCATAGTTAATTTCATTCATAAAAATTGTTCGCGGAGATTCCTGGTAATACGAAGCAGAACGTAGAATGCAACTGCGATTTCCAGGAAAATATTTAAAAAGAAAAGAAATTAATTCCTATATCAATTAAATAAATAAATAATTGCATAGTCCATTCATTTAATTCGTCAAATGTCATTCGATAATTAAATAAAAAATGCATACAAAATTTGTATAATTTCTTATAAATTTTAAATGTTTGCGTGAAATAAACTTTTATTTCTTATTAAATTAATTTGATTAATGAAGAGCTAATGTATAGAATTTTTTTATTATTATTTTAATATATTTGTACTTCTATTCCTTGTCGACCTAATTGATCATATAAAGAATACCATTAACGGTGACATAAACAAAATTGTCATGGCTAACTGCAATTAAAAATGGATAATGTTTTGAAGTAAATCGGACAAAGCGAGTATTGACCTTGAAATCTTTTTCTAAACATACCAATAGTTGTATATTTATATATAAACAAATAGTCATTTATAAATGGTTCTTAAAAACTATGTTATATATAGTACAAACAATAAGAAAATGTTGAATGACCTTGACAATTTATTGATCAATATTATCATTTAACAACCAGTAACCAGTAATTGATGACAAATTCACAAAAAAACGGACGTTTTAATACCAATTTAACAGTAATTACCGAATTATGACGAATAAGTTTTTTTCTAATACACAAAATATAAGAGCCTTCGCTACCATTTAGACAAATAATGTTGATATGACTAAAACGGTTTACTATTATTTTAAAAAAATGAATGTATTTCTATGAAAATGAAAATAAAAAATATATTTAATATTAAAAACACTGCGAATATATGTAAAATCGATCGTAACCAACATATATTTATATATTATTGTCAAACATTTTTTACTGTCGTAGATCCATTTTAAAAAAACCGACAAAGATATAACAACTCTGATTCAAACATAATTAAAACGTTAAACAATCGTAACGAGCAAAATATTTACATTATAGTAGACATGCTGCAAATCGCATAATTAACCCTTAAAAAAAGTGATAAATATAGTAATTAAATAAATAAATAAAAAAAAAATACAGCAAAATTTGTGTTGACTCATCTTTATTCAAATCGATGTAAAATTGACAAAATTATTATCATCACCTTTTACATTTCTTCAAAGTTTGAGGTACGTTAAATCAATTTTTTACATCACTTGTTATTAATTTTAATAATCAGTTTATTTTTATAAGGAGAAACAAGGATAGTACGATACAGTTTTGGAACTAAATTTCAAATATTAACTTCTATTTCCTAATAAATAATATACTATAAAATAAATAATAATTTGTGAAATATGTAAAACTCATCATTTTCGTATTAAAGATATTTGCCTTGGCCGTATGATTAAATTTGTTCAAATTTTTCAATGAAAAAATAAAAAGAGGAAAGAGCGGAAGAAGAGTATCTTTCCGAAGTTCCACATAGTTCGCGCATCGTTCCAAAGCGCGAGTCACGTAATTATAATCGCTGTATTACATTCCTTAATTAACTGCTTGGTTAATGATATTAATTAGACTGTGAAATCAACTACCTACTTCATGCGACGTACTAAAATTGTACCAGCATTTAAATTAAATCAATTAACGGTATACTTTTCCTTTCCCTTTATACTTAACAATGAAAAGTAACAAATAATCGAAATAATGTAGCGAAATAATATATTAAAATTTCCGATAATTATTAAACCAATATAAATTCCTTATTCCGATTTGGTTGTGTTAATTTTTGGCCTTGTTTTTGTCGAAAAAGAAGTTTAACTCTTTTAATATTACTATTTATCACAATAATAATAATATACATGTATTACCTATGCAAAATAAGATTTATATTATGCATGGAAAAAATGTTACGAAAAAGAAAAGAAAACTTATTCAGCACAATTGTAATTTAATAAAACATCAAAAGAAACAATAATACTCAATTTATATTGTTATATTGTTGGTCAAATGTTTGAAAATAAATCTAAACAAATCTGTCCTTAAAATGACCTTGGCCAGTATCTTACCCATAATACACACATTTGATAATTCATTGTCTGTTATTTACTACAACAAAATATAATACCAAATGCCCGAAAATTATGAAAGTGTGAATGCGCTTGCGCGCAAAAAACGCGGCGAGAAGGGATATCCTCACGCTTAGTTTAATTGGCGCAGAAATCAAACTTTTCCCCAACGGCAAAAAAAGCACGCGAATGAGGCTGTCGGCAATGATGGAATAACGCGGCGTTGCGCTCGAGGATACCAATCCATATAGACCATATAAGCCCCGGTGCATCCTTTGTAATTAACGTTGATTCAAGAGTGGGGGTGTTTTATATAAAGTGCGCGGTCGTGCGACTCCTGTTTCAACACAAGACAAATCGCAGTGTTGCTTCTAGTCAAGATATAATTATTTCAGTAGTTACTTTTTTTTTACAAACGACCGTTTGTCATTGAAAAGTGGCTGTTTTGTAATTAGTACAAAATACGTTTTATACTCGAACTATATACTAAAATTCCGGTAATGACCTTCCCAGGGATACAAAATCCGTTGAACATTTTTTGTTTGTGTTTTAAAATTTGATAACTGAATACTGTAATAAACGCGTTTAAAAAGTGGTTAATTTTGTTTAGTTTATTTTCAAAATTCAGTCAATCATAAATTCATTGATACGAAGAGAAATACAAGAAACAAAAAACACATTGTTGTCTTAATATTTATATTTTTAAGTTTGGTTTATTATCACGCTCTATCTACACTTTGTTTCATTTGAATTATGGAAATGGTGGAAAAACGCAAATTTGCCCTATATTATTTCATTGTTTGTAGTGAATTTAAGAAAAAGAAAAGAAAATGTGCGACGACGATGTGGCTGCGCTTGTGGTGGACAACGGATCAGGGATGTGCAAGGCGGGATTCGCGGGCGACGACGCCCCCAGAGCGGTTTTTCCGTCGATCGTCGGTCGACCGAGATATCAGGTTTTTATAAGTCCTTTCTTTAATTGCTCGTTTCCATCAAAGCAACAATTTTTAATTCAAAAAATGAATGTGTTTTATAGTTAATTCCCGACAAAGGAAGTTATATAAATTTTTTTTAACGCACCATCCCTCAACCCAAAAAAATCATATGTATGTTTTCAATATGATAAATTTAAGTTTGGATCTATGATTCTTTTAAAGTAAAAAGTTAAGATTCGCAAAAGGTGCATTTATGAATGTTGTTATTTGTAGGGAATTATGGTTGGTATGGGCCAAAAAGACAGTTACGTCGGTGACGAGGCGCAAAGCAAACGCGGCGTGTTGACGGTGAAATATCCGATCGAGCATGGGATTGTCACGAATTGGGACGACATGGAGAAGATCTGGCATCATACGTTTTATAACGAGCTGAGAATCGCCCCGGAGGAACACCCGGTGTTGCTGACGGAAGCGCCGCTGAATCCCAAAGCCAATCGGGAAAAAATGACGCAGATCATGTTTGAAACCTTCAACTCGCCCGCCATGTACGTAGCTATACAAGCGGTGCTATCTCTGTACGCTTCTGGACGAACCACGGGAATTGTATTGGACAGTGGAGATGGCGTTTCACACACTGTACCTATTTATGAAGGTACTTTTTCGACAATTAAATATTACAAATTGGACCAACCAAATGACACAAGAATTCTGATTTTACAAGCTAAATTCCATGCTGAATCATTTCAAATTCAGATTTTTCTGAGTGAAGTGCAATGTTAATAATAATAATAATAACACGTTCAAAACTGTTTCTAAAATAAAGAAATTTATATAACGTTATTTGAGATTATGAAATCTATTTAGAATGGAATCCGCACCAGTAGGTTTTTTGTTATTCATCAATTTTAAATATTTAATTTTGATGGTTGTTATAAACTGTTTGAAAATGTATTGGAAAATTATAACATTTATGTAGTTAATGAATTGATAAAATGTATGCATTTTTATGTATTCAATTATGGAAAGATATTTTTTAATATTTGATAAGTACTTATAGACATTGGTAAATCCCAACAAAATTGAATAAATCAGGGATGTAAAGTTTGAAATAATTCTATAAATTAACTTTCCATAAAAAATTCTACAAGAAAACTTATGAGATATAATTTTAGTTCTAGTTGAAATAATGTAGTTATTTGTAAAGTAAAGTTAGACCTTATAAGTTATGTAAAAAAGTAACATTACGTCATTGTACCTATATAATTTTAATATATTATCAGATTAGTCCTTTCATTTGAAATTCCATAAACTGAATTGCATATTGCATGTTTCGATACATATATTTACCTAATGGTAAACTTTTTTGAACAGCACAGTTAATATAATTTGCATTTTGTTTTAAATTGCCAATTGGATCAAATTATTCTTTTGAACAATTTCTTTTTTTTTTTTTTCTTTTTTATTACCTTGTTATACAGCTGTATTTCGTTCCAGGTTATGCGCTACCGCACGCAATATTGCGGTTGGATCTTGCAGGAAGGGATTTGACCGACTATCTGATGAAGATCTTGACCGAGCGAGGTTACTCCTTTACTACGACCGCTGAACGAGAAATCGTCCGAGACATTAAAGAAAAGCTATGTTACGTTGCTCTGGACTTCCAACAGGAGATGATTATGGCAGCTGGGTCCAGTGCCTTAGAGAAGAGTTATGAATTACCAGATGGACAAGTAATAAATTTTGCTTTGTATATAAATATATATACATGACGAAATAATTTGAATTATCTTTAAAATTAAAAAATTGTCAATAATTCAATATTTATTTATTTATTTATTTATTTATTTATTTATATGTAATATTCAATTTTTATGAAATTTATTTTTATTTAAAATTAAATGATAATTTCCATTAATTTTAAACATAATATTTGATTTATATATTTATACTGAATTAAATAAATACTTCTAATATAATTAATTAAATCACAATTATCATTCAATTATAAATTTCTTTCACGGATCTTTTTTTCATATTACTACATCTTTTGCAAATTATTATTAAATTGTATAATGTTTATATATTCAATCTAATTAGACCATGAAAAATTGAATAATTCCCATTCTTTAATGTTCATTCTTTAGTATTCATTATGGCAATTTTATGGTATAATTTAAAACTCAATAAAATAAAACAATATTAATTAAAATGAAAATAAAAAGTAATTTGCATAATATTTACAAATACATGTGAATGCTGTTAATAATATATCCCTGCCTATATATATGTATTATACCTATCTAATTTTTTGATGATGAATATTTTCACAAATGTAATCGTACATTTTAACTGCAGGTAATAACAATTGGAAACGAACGCTTCCGATGCCCTGAAGCTATGTTCCAGCCAAGTTTTCTAGGCATGGAATCCTGTGGTATACATGAAACCACCTACAACTCAATTATGAAATGTGATGTGGACATTCGTAAAGATCTTTACGCTAATTCCGTATTGTCGGGGGGGACGACTATGTACCCTGGCATAGCTGACCGTATGCAGAAAGAGATTACGACATTGGCTCCAGCAACCATGAAAATCAAGATTATCGCTCCACCTGAACGCAAGTATTCCGTTTGGATCGGAGGTTCAATTCTTGCATCATTATCCACGTTCCAACAGATGTGGATCTCAAAACAAGAGTATGATGAATCTGGACCATCAATTGTGCATCGCAAATGTTTTTAATTGCAGTGCAATTTAAAATAACGAACAAAGAAGTGAAAAGGAAACAAGTTTTTATGGAACACTGAAAGGCAAACATTTTTATTAGAATCTACATTTGTAGTTAAAGAATTACTAAGACAAATATATAATTGAATGAAGAGTTAATAAAATAATGCATAATATACTCGTTACTAAAGTTATAGACATATTCATGTTAAACGTGTCCTTCGTAATTATGATCATAATGATGCGTTCAATCTGCAGTTAGAGCGTATTGCTCTCAATAACAACTGTACAAAAAACCAAAGATAAATAAAAAGTCGAAAATAGTTATAAAAAAATGAATCAGATTTATTATAAAATTATTAAGTAGTAACAAACAAAAATTAATCAAAACTTATTTTGAAATGGTATTAATATTACGAGTATGCTGTAAAAATAATTACGTACATAATAATTTTTATTAATACAAATTTTAAGTCCGTTTCGGACCATAAGGCTGACCTATCTATATTAAAAAATAATAAAAATTGTATATGAAAAAAAGAATTTAATTAATTTTATATATTCTGCATGGAATATTTTTAGAAAAATATAATATTGATACATTCTTGTATTAATTATAATTATGTAATCGAAATAAAATTTTAATTTTATATAGTGGATATTAATTATTTTTTTCATAAAAATTTTTTTTTATATTTTATTTGTATGCAGTAGTCCTTAATTCATAGATATTTAAATTGTACCATAAAAACTTTTTTTTATTACGCTTTTACTTTTAAGGAACTTTTATATTTCTTATTTAAAATATTAACTTGATAAAAATTCTTGTGTATAACATAAATATACATACATTAATGTAAATATGTTTATGACTTGTTTTTATAGCTATCAAATTCAATAATTTTTATATTATTAATTAAACAAAACAATAACTAAATTAGCTTTTGTTAACAAAGCTAACAAAACATACATTGATTATCTACATATGTAAATACTGCAAATGTGTTGTGCTTAATTATTAAAATATAAGTTAATGATCTACTAAATTTTATCTGTTGGTTTTTATTAACTAATACCCCTAACTAATAGTGTATTATAGCTTTTGAAGGATTAAAATTAATAAACACAAAAATAAAATAATTTATGGCACAAAATCGTGATTAATAAGATAAACATGATTTAAATCAAATTTGATCATTTATTTCTAAAAAAAACTGTTTGGGTTTAACCACATTTATACAGATATATTTTTTTTCTATTTCAGTTACTAAACTAAACTCGACCATATATACATAGCACGATATTATCGATGAAAACACGCCCATCTACATATGATATTTACAATTTCTTCAAAAGACAATACTCAATTTCTCCACTTTTAATATCCTAATTCTATTTTGCATTAAATAATTTTTTGCAAGAGGGGTTTATTAAAACTCCCCACCCTATCCGTTTTGGAAGTCATTCACGTGTCTATTTCCCAATTACACGTTTAATTAAAATCTACCTTGCTTCATTATTTACAATAAATTAACGCCGCCAAATTAATAATAATTCACTTGTATACGTATTAATGTAACCGTTTTTTATATGTCCATATTGCGCGATTTGTACAAAAATTCCTTTGACCAATTTGAATCTCGTTCATTCGCTAAAAGTTTATTGACATTAATTGATCCGTTATCCGTTGGTTTCGTCACGAAATTCATTTAAAATCATGCAGCGACTTTTCTAACACAAAATAGCACATGTCAAATAAAGGATAGGTGTATAAGCAATTTAATTCGAAATGTGCTACTTTTGTGAGAAATGTACAAATTAAATAACATACAATCGCAAGACAAACAAAAACAAAAAATAGTAAAAAAAAAGAAATTGCATTCATACAATTGAGCGTTTGGCTCAAAATTCATATAGTATGTTTATTTAAAATTAAATAATGCTAAACAAATTTGGATCGGAGATATATGACAAAATGAAGCTCGAATCGTATAAAAATAAAAACATAAGAGAACGTTTTCTTACAAATCTTAACAATTACTCGGAGTACAACAATAAACAATACTGTGTTTGGCGCGATGGCGCCATCTAGTATCGCTTGCAACGTCACCTGCGGTTAGACGCATAAAAATATTGATCGCCATTTTTAAAGCCCACTTGAAAGCATATAAAAATAATGCTCAAAAAGTAAAGAGAGTCGTCAGGTGGCGCAAAGTAGCTTTGTGACCTGCACCAACTGTTAAACGAACAGCGCCATCTACCCGTTTATTTTAAGAACGAAATTTTATTTTTATAGGTTTTTTATAAACTAAATATACAATAAATTTGTAGTTTATTTGGTTAACGAAAACGCAGGTGGCGCCTTTTGCTTAGCACAGATGGCGCTGGACGATTGGGGACATCTTATATGTTAATGAGATCCGTTCACGGCGCCTTTAATGCAAAAAAAGTAGAAAAAATGGCTTTAAACTATAGCTTCAAACTAATCTTAATTCATCAAATCAAAATACTTGAAGCTTAATAGGAGTTTTAAATGGAATTATGCAAAAATAAAAAAAATAGAAATGACGAGCCTTAAGATTATTTCGGTAATAAATTATACCCGCATTTAGTTTCGAATGGAAACATAGATTTTGCGGTTTGCTGTTGGATTTAATGGAGGCGCCGCGGTTGCTCTTTGGTGGCGTCCTCTTATCTCTTGAAAGATTTTCTCCGACTCGTTGATCGTTTAGGGCGACGGTTTTTAGACTTTGTCGCCTGAACCCAAGGCAACGTAAATTCACTAAAAAAATATAAAAAGTTATTTATTTTGGCAAACAAATCCATTAAGGTGAAATATCATTTGTTTCTTACTAGTTCAGTGTTTTTTCAATTATTAGTTTTATTGTAAAACATATTAAGGCGGTGCTTCAAGCCTGACTTAACGGAGTTAGTGTTTTGTAATATTAAATTATTAAATAACATATTTATTTTCTGTAAGTAATTCAGGCAATTCTTTGTTATTGGGAGATTATTTTTACACAACAAATTTTAATTTTCAAATTAAATTGTTGGTGTAGTAACATAAATCGTTTTTTGCCACCTCAAAAACGAGTTGTGGTCCCGCATTAACAATTAAATATAAATATTCATTTTTATTATAAAATTAGATTCTAAAATGAGAAAATTGCCTGAGTGAATATCACATATTAATTATTATAATTAACAAAAATATATACAAATCTGCAATTTCTGTAAAAATGATGAAGAGCACCACCTTAAGTAGTATTTAATATTAATCCATTTTATTATATTTAAAACATTTACTTAATAAATGAAATCAATACAATTTTTGCGTTTTGGATGTGGACAAATATGAATGAGAAAAAGTATACAAAAATACCAATACATTGAATTTTTATTTATACTATTCTCTCAATATTAAGAATGAATTAAAACAATATTTGGATTGTGTATTTGTTACTTTAAATACAAATTAATTAATTCATTGTAGCAGAATTGTCATTTCACTTACAACTAATGTTTTAAAATATATTGAAGTTTTGTTTCTAATTATAGATTTTAATTTTATAATAATATTCTATCTTAATGAAATTTAATAATAGTCCCTAATATGTGAATACTTATTTTGTATATATATAAATGTATATTACATACCTTGGACTAAAGGTAGGGACTGTTGCTCCAAAAGCAGTAACGGGTAATTGAGGATCTACTTGTAAACTTTGAATTTGATCAAGGTCTGGCCAGAGAGTGACAATAGTTTCTTCCTCAGTAGAAGTTGGACATGGTCCACTATGATTCGTATTATAACACGTAGCTTGATGATTTTGCCTCTCTAATCTTTGTCTTAATTTTTCGATATGTCTTTGTTCCCTAATTACAATAAATATGTTATTTCAATAAACAATCATTTTGAAATAATTTGTATGCATGTACAACATAATTTTGTTGTATAATTAAATTTAGAGAATAAAGATTTAATTATTCAAACATAAAATATATATTAACTTTATATTGTACCAATACATAATCGGTACATTATGAAATTTAAATATATTAATATAATTAATTTTATAAAGATTATATTTTTCCATCAATTGGAAAATCAATTATATAATTTAATAGACACTTTTTGAACAATTGTTTCTTTGTATCTATTTTGTATTATTTATTCAAATTTTAAGCTTTATCACCTTATCCTCTGAACATCCCATCTTTTTCTTCTTCTCTCATCATTCTCCAGTTTTAAATGTCTTTTGTTGAAAATCTCATCGTCTAAGTTTTCTGTACCCTCCATAGTATAACAGCTAGTGTAGACTTTAACCCTCCAGTTAGGAACTTCTAAGGAACTATTATTATCAGACGGTAAAGGTTCCTTCAGATTCATAGCGTAACTGGTATCACCAACGGCTGTATAATAGTGCTCCTCCGTTGTGAGGTAAGACTCTTTTTTTGATAATGATTTGCTCTTTTTATCAGAGCGCTTCAGGCCGTCGTGTATCGAACCCTTGGCATCTTGAATTGTTGACGTCGTGTCATTACTAACAGTCGATGACGATGATACACCACGTTTGCGTTTATTTGAAGCGTTGTTGTTAATTTGCAATAAATCACTGCGTCGCTTCCTTTTTCCTTCCCAATCCGAAAGCTGCTCAGTCTTCACTTCAGACTTATCCGGCTCTTCTTGCTTTACAGTGGTAATACCACCACTCGTATTTAAACGGATTTTAAATGTTTCGTTGTATGGCGGACTAGCACCATCAGGTTGTTGTGTGGGTGTTCGATTATGATGCTCACTCGTAGAAGCTATAGTAACCTGAAATTATAATCGTAATATTATACCTATGATTGTGTCATATGGAATCAAATGTTGAAATGGTTAATAACAATAAAATACTGTAACTATACATAATCGTCACAATAAACAAT
>JABFQC010004765.1:0-12335 GCA_022817085.1 Psilanteris sp. ZL-2020
TACCAGAGGTTACCCTCTGGTTATGAGGGACTCAGTTAAACTAATACCCTCTAAAAAACCCTCACCTGGTCGGCCATTAATACTCATAATTAGTATATCCAGTTGGATTGAATCGTCACCTAACTAGACAACTTTTATTATCGTAAGCAAGTGCAATTATCGATCTAGTTAGGTGACGATTCAATCCAACTGGGTGTACAAGACCTTGCAATAGATGTTAGTGTACAAATTACCCTAGATATTTGAGATTAGATTACGATTGCGGGATTATCAGGGCATTATTACATACTTTTACTAGGTTATGGAAGCCCTTAAAATCAACAAAAATTTTAGTATGTCACAAAGTTTATTAATATTTATTCAATATTCTTAACTAAGACTGATAATGTGTTTAGAAACACTTCTTCTTTATTATTAAGATTTGTAAGTGTAAAGGAAGTAATGAAGAGGGAGATTCAATATGAATGTAGATAAGACAAATTCAGTGGTGTACTTTTATGGATATAAGTCAATAACAGTAGCGTATATATTAAAACAATTGGAATTTCAATACAACCTTTACAAAACTTTATTCATCTTAATACTAGTACAGTACAGTCTCGCGAGCTGACAGTATAGAATATATAATATAGAATTAATGCTGAGAATTCAGAGTAGATCTTGCATGAGACGGTCATATTTTAGGATCCTCGCGATCACTAGGCTCGACGACTTATCTTGCAAATCTTGATGATGATATTAGCATGTCTGAATGGGTGTTACTATAGCTCCATTATCATCCGGATGATGAGTTACATTTTTCAACACGTCAATGCTCTTGAGGGCACCTTCACAATGTGTAAATGTGCTAGGACGCAGAATACGTTCATTGAGGAAGTCTATCGACAGGGGCACTTCCTTAATACGTAAATGTGTTTGCACGGGGAGTATGCTAAGCAAGGAAGCTTATGGACCACTTATGAACAGGGGTACTTTCTCGATTCATAAATGTGCTCGTACGTAGAGTAAGTGTGAGAAGAAAAGCCTATCAGCAGGGACAATTTGTTGACAAAATTACACTCATACAAATTAAACTTAACACATTACTGATTTTCACACTAATCTGGTGACATTGAAGTAAAAATATAAAAATTACCAGTTTTAACTGAAAAAGTACACGCAGAAATTTTGCTCTCTTTTTTTTTTTAATATTATACCATTAAAAACAGATATTTTGACTACTGACTTTTGATCAATCACTTTTATATCGCTCAATCAATGTTATAAACAGCAATTTTATAAATTTAATTTTTCTCAGTGTATAAGAAATTACAAGATTTTTTTGGAGAACATTAATATTTTTTTATATTTCATGCTTTATAGTTATACTCTTGCTTTTAGAACGTTTTAAATACGTTTATACTTTAGACAACTTAACGAAAAATATTATATAAAATTGATAATTTCATATTCAAATTGTAGATGAGTATAGATGTATATTGATAACTAATCGAGTGTATATATATCTTAAAAATTGTATTCTTTTTCTATTTCGTCATCATTCGCATGCATGTCTGCGGTTATGTAATATAAAGTTTCTGTAAACTATAATTAGACTATCGTTATTATCAAATAATTTTACTTTAATAGATATTAAATTTAAATACAAAAATTAAACTAAATATTTTCTTTTATCCATTATAAATTTTCTTTTTTTTTAATTTTAAAATTTTCAGGTGTAATTCGTTTCGGGCCATAATTTTAGATCATGTTATATTGTAGGATGTAACAAAGTGAAATAAGTTTGATTTTAATTATTTATGTTTAATATTGATGTAACAAAATGTATGTTCTGTATATTCACATTTGAAATCATTATAAAATGGCCAATTTCTATGTTTTTTTCATTTATTTTATTTGTGTTTCAATATAAAACCATTTACATTTTATTCGTCAAATAATATTCATCTACTTATATACTTTAATACTCGAAAGTAATGGTTTTTGTTTTCAAATACTCGTTTAGTGCTTCTTGGCCAAGATCTTTACCAAAACCAGATTGTTTAAAACCCCCAAATGGTGCTGCCACATCAGTTTTATTATAAGTGTTGACAAACACCGTACCAGCGTGAATTTTTTCAGCAAACCGTAATGCTTTGCTAATATCTTTCGTTAGTACTCCGGAAGCCAAACCATATTCAGTATTATTCGCTCTTTTAATGATGTCATCAAAATCATTCGAATTAAATTTGGAGATGACCATTATTGGTCCAAAAGATTCAGCTTTAGCGATATACATATTGTCTTCTACGTTAGTAAATATGGCTGGTATAAAATAATAGCCAGGTCCATCCTGTTTTGTACCTCCGTAAATTAACGTTGCTCCTTCTTTAATTCCTATTTCGACATATTCCAACAGCTTGTCTAAATGTGCTTTATGATTTTGTGGACCATGCACTGTTTTTCTATCTAGAGGATTACCGATAACGATTTTTTTCGTTTCTTCGATTACCTTATTAATAAATTCATCGTGGATTTTTTCCTCTACGAAAATTCGACCTGAAAATTTACATACAATCATTACATTTTGTTTGTATTAATTTTTGTTTTACTTATTTAAGATACTTTTTTTAAGTTTAATAATATATAACAGACAATTTTGAAAATCAATGTATCCGTAAATAATTGTTAATACTAACATATTTTGTTTTAATAATTTTATTTCGACATTTGATAATTAATATTTCTAATAATATTTTTACCATTCCAAATCATGAAATTTACCTGCAGCTATACAATTTTCTCCCTTGTTGAAAAAAACTGCACTCATAGCTAATTTGATAGCTTGTTGTATATCAGCATCTTCAAAAATAACTAACGGGCTTTTACCGCCAAGTTCCAGTGATACCTTCTTTAAATTACTCTCTGCGCAAGACTTCATTATAACTTGACCTATTTCAGTTGAACCAGTAAATCCAAGTTTTCGAACCAAATGATGATTTGCCAGTGCGTTTCCAGCTATTGACCCGGTTCCTGGAATTATATTTATTACTCCGGATGGAATTCCAGCTAGGACACTGAGTTCGGCAAATTTTAGGGCAGTTAAGGAAGAAGTTTGAGCTGGTTTCATCACAACGGTGTTTCCAGCAGCTAAGCAGGCTGCCATCTTCCAGGACAACATCATCAGAGGATAATTCCAAGGTGTGATTAAAGCGCAAACTCCAATTGGTTCCTTTCGAGTAACTGTAAAGTTTCTGTTGGGTCGTGCATGGGAAATTGGGATAGTTGATCCTTGGATTTTGTCACACCATCCAGCGAAATATCGCCATGTTTCAATCGACATACCCACATGGGTCTTCAAAGCTAAAGTATAAACAGCACCGGAATCGATACTTTCTAATGTTGCTAATTCTTCTTTATGTTGTTCCATGAGGTCTGCTAATCTATGGTTGTAAATTTACATTAGTATATTTATATTAGTTGAATATAAAAAAGGTTTAACTGAATATTTTGAAGTTTTATTTATAGTATTGAAAATTATTGAAACGTTTTTAGCGAATGTTAGTTTAAAATGCATAACTTTTAAAATTACCATTTTAAAGAAAAAAAGACTTGCAGTCTAAATCTTACTAAAAAATTACCTTTAACTTAATATTAAGACTAAAAATATATTGAGTTGAGATAGTTTCTTTACTCTAAAGGCGATAATTGTAAGAGTACTTGAATTAGTTCTTAGTTGTCTATAGAATAGAAATATTTCTTCAATTTCTCAAAACTTAATTCATTTAATTGTACATTTTACATATTATAAATATTATAAAAATTTCCAAAATCTGTTTATATGTTGAGTTTTAATAATTTTAAATATATTTACTTGAACAATAGATTTCCACGATCTCGTGCACTAATTTTACTCCATTCACCATGTTCAAAAGCTTCATTGGCTGCATCAACAGCGTCGTTCACATCCTCTATACTGGCACTTTCAATGTGACAAATCACACTTTCGTCGTGAGGATTTGTAGATTTGATTGGAGTATTTCGACCGTTAACGAATTTCCCATTTATGAAAAGTTGTCTTGGAAATTTAATATGAATTTTATTGATATTGCATTCGACAGCATCAAATTCAACACTCTTTTTACCAGAACCATCTCCCAAACGTTGAGCTAATATTACAGTTGTGGCTAAATCCTGAAAAACTGGAGCCATAAAAACATCTACGTTTTCTATAACTACATTAAGTCTGTCTTTGATTTCTTCTACCAATCGTACAACATCCATACTCCCAGCCCCTAGAATAATAAAATCGATGTTTACATTTACATTTCAAAAATACCTATATTTTATGATTTTTTTATCAAGTCGACAATAAAAAATTATAAATATATAACAAACACTGTAGATGCATAAATCAATTGATAATTTCTCAAAATTTTATTGATTTTCATCAACATGAAACATTACACAATACTTATTTAAATAAAAAATAAAAATAAAGTAAAATATAAAATGAATATTTCTGTTTGACTTTAACATTTATTTGACATCATATATATTTATAAATGATATGCCTTCGTAAAAACCATTAAACTTCTGAAAAATCAATTCGATTTTTCTAATGCGCAGAAAGGATAGCATACAATTATTAATATATATAATCATGAAACTAAGCTTATGTTATAAATATCCGCTTTCATGGTCAAATTTGACACTTGAATTGAATTGAATTGGTTCATTATAAAAAATGTTACAATTTGATCAAAAATACATGATAATAATATATTAAAAAATTGCAACCTGAAGCAAAGAAATCTGTATCCTCTTCTACAACAATATTTAATATATCTTCCCAAATTTGTCTTATGACATTTACACTCTCCATCTCTTCCTCTGTAAATTCCAATTTAGTAGCAGCTTTAACTTCAGCCTTTCCAAATTTGTTGGCGGGTATAGTTTTGTTGCCAATTTTAATTCTGTCGACATTTACACATTTATTATCTTTAAAAAAAATAAAAAGGCCATTCTGATGAATGACTCCTACAGTCCCATCAACGTCTACAGCATCACCACTTGGTTTATCTTTTACACTTGTATCCCAAATGGTACTACCATACAATCTTACTTCTTCGTTATTGATCATGGTCCAAGCACCCGGTGTACTATCTAATCCACGAATAAAATTATGTAATTGTTCACCGCTACGAATGTTTGACCAATTGATTCTTTGGAGTTCTTTTTTGTTTAACATAGCTTCGTATGAGGCTCCTTCTTCAGTTTGAGGGATTCTAGGTGCGTTGCCATTAGCCACTAAATTTACTGCTTCGGTCATGCTTTTGATTCCTTCAGGATACATAAATTTCATATATAAAGAATCCACGGTATCATTTGGATCTACAGCACAAGATTTTTGAAGAATGATTGGTCCAGTATCGAGACCATCATCAGCCCAGAATATAGAATATCCTGCTGTTTTATCTCCTTGAATGAGTGTCCTACCGAAATTGAAACAAAATATATTAATATTCTTTTATTATTAATTATATTATTGAAAAGTAGTATATTTTGCAATTGCAATGATAATTACACTAAGAAAAATAAAGCATGAAATTTTACTGTTTTTAATGATAATTTTGACTCATAAGATACAGACCGTAAAATTTTACCGTTTTTAACAGTGATGTATTAAAATATCCAATAGTTCAACAGTAAATTTTTATGGTTTGTCTCATCTGGCCTAAAATTAGTATTATAAGTAGTAATTGTTCATGTATTTCATTTTTCTCAGTGTAATAAACTTACAAAGAGGAATTGTAGCAGGAAATATAATGTTTTACTTCCGAATATTTTATCGTCTTAAAAACTATGCATTTAACAAAACAATATATGTAATAATGATTTTTTCATAATTGGTGATAAAATTTACCAGTTTATAGAACTAGCGCCCCGATGTTTTGGTAAAATAGAAGGATGGTAGCAAATAGATTGATATTTTGGATGATTAATGACTTCCATTGGAATAAACTGCGTGCAAAATGGTAGCACGTTTAAGTCAACTTCGATACTTTTATAATTGTCAAATACTTCTGGAATAGTGACACCTTTGCTTCTCCAAGCTTTGATTTTGAAAACAGGAGTGTTGTTCTTTTTCGCAATACTTGCTAAATTCAAATGAATGTAAAATTAATTTCTTACTTAAATATTTATATATAATTTGTATTTTTAATATATATTTGATGTTATAGAAGATGCATCAGTTTTACCAAGTGGATCCTCACGGTTTCCTTTATCGGGAATTGTAAAAACACCGGTTACTTCATGGCCATCTTTTATTAATGATTTATACACTTCCGCAGCAAACATGCTTTGACCTATTATTGCTACTTTCACTTTCGCCATAATTGCCTGCATACGTTGATTCAATTATTGTTTATATTGTAACAGAGAATATATTATTTATTTGACAGTTTATGTAATTTAATATAATATGCACTATGCATATGCAATTAATCATTGATATTACGTTTATTAAGGATTTTTGTGTTTAATACCTACCCAAAAGTTAGTCTCAGAAAACACCAAAAAATATACTTTTAGTAAAGCTGCAAATTAGAATCGTTAAATATTAATGTCTATATCTGTTAAACAAATTAAATGTTATTTTGATATTAGGGATATATTTATAGTGATTACTCGTAGCCAGTAGTGTAACAAGTATTGTTATCCTATTTAAAAAATCTTTAAATGGAACTCTTTTCTCAAGTAATTAAATTAATTAAATTAATTAAATTAACAGCCAGCATATCAGTGAATTTTAAATCGTATAAGGCGCCAGAATTTTATAGTTTTCGTTGATCAATTCAACTAGCAACTTTTGTCATTGATTATATTTTATAATAATATTGAATATTGGATTTCATAAAAATTTGTCACGAAGGTATAATATTTAATATTTAGTGTTTGTTATGTGTGTGGCGTTCTTATAATAAAGTTATCATTTAAAAGATAAACAGTTTTCCAATTTCAAATTTAAAAATTAAGCGATTCCTTTCGTTATATTATAAAAAACTTTTATTATCTAATTCTACAGATCTTTATTAATATAATTTTATATATCAATTCAACTCAAAACGGTTTTTCGTTATATTTATAAATAAATACCATAATAAAATAAATGGTTTTAAACAATTTTTATAATAATCTTTTTAACTAGAATTGTGAGATCTTGGTGTCATATATTACTTTAATCTGGTCAGTGCGATAGCTAAGAAAATTCTGAAATACTAACATCTTTGATCGTGGAAGTAATGCACCCATTTTTTTTACAGGGTATAACTAATTTAGCCTACAACTGGTCCACAGGTAATCTATGACAATAGACTTTGGTCTATTGTTAAACTAATGATCCAGATTTAGAGGATCGGAGTTAATTAATTTAAATGTTAGTTATATAATATAATAATATTATCAATAAATTACATCATTTATTAAGAATTCTTATTACGATTACATTTCATTAAATGCAACTAGTCAACTTATTTATCTACAAATGTCATACATAGATTACCCAACAAAGCTTATCTTGTTTAGTAGCTAATGATTCTCAAGAAACTAACCTTTCTCTATAAGATATAACAAAGTGAGTTTGAAGCATTTTACTTAGTTAGGATTAAGTTATTTAGGTTTTTCATTAATTTTTAAAAAATTAATACGTTCAATGTTTCCAGGTAAATGAATGTTAGTATATTTTTAAAAACATTAAATTATAAACATTTAATGAAATATAATTACAGAAATTATTATATGTTGTCTATGTAACTAAATATTTAACGCAAAATAAAATTTTACTTCAATGTTTTTTTTTGTTTTTCCATTAAAATACACAATTAAACAATTTTGTTTGTTTCAAAATTCGCAACGTTGAAATTAAACAAAATATATTTACGTTTGTTAGAATAATCAATATTATGGTTAAAATGTAGTATTGCGCATAAAAAATATATAATCCATGGTTAATGAACATTTATAAGGTCAATTTGGTGGATATGGAAATCAAGACAGAGCCTTTTTGGCTTTTAAATCGAAATTGTATGACATTCCGTCCTCAAAACTTACCGCGCTTATGGCGAAAGTGCGATTAAAATATAAGAAACTTTTCACAGCTAACATGTAGTATGTTACAGATCAATTTCTAAACTGAGTGACATGAAACGTAAACTCCACTCTCTTTTAACCGTATAATTTTAGTTTCTCAGATACTCGTTTGATACGTCTCTGCAAACCTGTCTATATCACAGCACTCAGTTTACTGAACTCATAATCGTGTTATTGCTTTATATAGAACTATTTTAAACTATGCATATCTTTATTTAATTATTTCTCTATCCTTATTTCAGTCACACGGTGATATCTTAATCGTCGATTCAATATTATGATTAATTGGTAACGTCTGAATGCGTATCCTGAGCAATACAACATTATCATTTACTGGCACGGACACCTAACGGGCAATCCCAATTTCTGTGATTTAAAAATAATAAACAAAAATATCTGATACTACTTTAATTTGCAATAAAAAGCACGCAGCGTGAAAAGCATAACTCGAATGGAAAGTTAAGAGGAATATAAACAAGGCTTTTTTGTGTCATCCTGATAGATTAATAATTGGCATAAGATGACGTTTGAAAAAAAGTGTCTACATAGTGGTTTGAGTAATATGATGTGCGTTGTATCACGATGCCAATTTTTCTGATATTGACTTGGGAGTATCAAATTTTATGTAACACTTGACTCCAAACTGAGGTTTTCCTGTCCGAAAAAGGTAACGTGATTATGACAAACAAATGTCGCGTGCAAATTTTATTATATTATTTTACAAATGTTTATAGTCAAATTTCCATTGTGATATATAATTATTAATTTCAACGTCGTTTTTTCTTTTATGATTATTACGTATTTAAAGAAACAAATAATCATGCTACCATTTTATTTTATTCTACAATTACAAATTTAAATCAGTTTGAGTACCGACAAATAGCAAAAATGTGGTATAAATTTGTTGCAAGTGCAATGAAAATTGTCACATTGAGTGTACATTGTATACACTAAACCAGAATACATCTCATGCTTCCTCGCTCTTTTGTAATATAATCTTTATTACTAGTTATTTAAATTCTAAAATTACAATCAATGCACAATATAACAGCGCAACGAATGTATAAATCAAGTTGCACTTATGTCAATTTGCTTGCAGCTGAATTTATTAAAGTAATTATCCAGTTTAATCTGGATTCGGTTTCATATAAACAAGTTATCACTATAACATTTAACCCACTGATAAAGAAAAGTCGATTGCTTTGATCAGTATTTAATATATATAAAATGACGTGAACCATGATTGAATCGCGGAAAAAACAGTTAGTAGTTAATACAAAGCTTCAATAGTTATACATTTAATTACAGAATATAAAATAATTAGTATTATTTAATGATATAATATCGTGATGATTATCATGACGAATCGCAGAATATTGTTTAAGTTGTTTACATTGTGCATTTGAGGATACGTAAAACCAAAAAGTACGTGTCTTTAACAGAATAATTTGTTGATTGCTATGAAATAAAATTTAAATTGCATATAAAATCATATTTTTTAGCGCTTGTTTTTTTAAATAAAAAAAGTATATTTTATATATTATATTATATAAATTAAAAAATTGTTTAAATTAATTTAATTATCAATTCTGACAGAAATTGAAAAAAGAAATGACTTTTGAAATTAAAACAAAATTCAATAATAACACAAGTATAGGTAATGTTTTTTAAAATCATTATTATTTATTAAGATTACAAGTCTAATTCGGAATTCGGATGCAGTGACGGTGTTCTTAAAAACTTCCTTTCACTTTAACATCATATGCAATACTTGATCTCTTCGATATGTTTACATATGTATATTATTATAATTAATAATAACAATAATGAAAAAACACAAGCTATTAAGTTTACAAATTAAATTTATTTTTATCATTGTATTATTTTGCAACTGAAAATAGGACAAAAAGAACGTTTTTTTGCCTAAATACAAGAAAATTAAAAAAATGTATTTTATTTTTACTATATAAAGTTATTGTATATTTTCTTAATTTATTATTTTTCATGTTTGTATAAAATAAAAAGTTATATTCATTCTATGAATATAAACATCATTTTGCTTACAAGTTGATGAAAATAAAATAAGTGTTTAAAATTTGAAATAACTTTAAAAGTATTAGACTGAACAGATTTTCAAAGATCGTTCTGAGAAAAACTTTCTTTCTGAGAAATATACAAAGAGTACCACCACAAGAAATATGAATAGATTCAAAGGTGTTCGTTTTCCTTAACTAAAGTAATATTATTAATATAATAAGAATATAATAAATAATATAATAAAGAATATTATTAATGAATAATAAATAATTTTATGTTAGTAATACTAAAAAATTAAAAATAATATTATTTTAATAGAAAATTGATATATTCGTATATATTCATGTTCATTTTAAATCATATAAAAATCAGGTTTTAATAAATAATTGTATAATTGTAATTGTTCGTTTGCTCAATCTTGCAAAATTAGGATTAATTTGTATGTATAGTTCTTTTTTGTAATCTATCATGTATGTATTTAAAACATGACGTAACTTACATAGAAAAGTTACAATAATAATATTTCTGTAATATTTTTATAATATATTTAAAATATTATATGAACGAATAGCATGATATAAATCGATTATGATTCGTATAATATTAAAATAATATAACTAACATTCACCATATACTATTATCAAATTATGATTAATAATAGTCATAGAATCTTCCTGAAATATTATTTCATTATAGAGTATATTGATAATTAAATAAACATTTTCATTGTTATAATAATAGCAATTACATCAATAATCTTTTAATCTTATTAATATTAAATTCTTAATAAACAATAAAATTAATTGACACTATACTGAATTAAATATTAGAGTACAATATTTAATTCATATATTTACTATATTTTATAACGACTATTTTATAATAGACATTATTATTTATAGAATATCAATTACTATATTATATTAAAAAATGTACTTTAGGGAGCAAACCATCATACGATTTCTATATTTTTTCTTTCAGTGTAATAAATGAAGAGTGTTGTAGTAATACATTTCAACATTACTATGGTTTTTATGAACAATTTTTAAGCGAAATGTGTAATGAATAAATTTTTAATTCTTGTAAATATTAATATTAATAATAATAATAATAAAAGTTTGAAAATACTATTATATGAAACTTACCAGAAAATGTAACATGCACCACACACCGCAGTCAACATCCAAGTGTTTGGTCTCACTTTTTGAATGTTACTTTCTTTAATACAGATCATTTTACCAAAACCTTTTTTGTCACTGCAGTTAGACGATTCTTCACATAAATTTTAACGCGTCGATTACGATATAATGCATTTTAAAATTTCTTTTTCTTAAGTAAAAAAATTTAATAGTAATACTATCAAACGTATTAATTTATATTCAATTACATTTACTAAATAAATGTTACACTATTTTTTAAATTTTATACTAACGATATAATACATTACATGGTGTTACACAGATTAATATGAGGAAGAAAAACTAGACTTGTGAAGGTAATTTCAATTATCCTATGATTATACATTCGTTAATAGAATAAAAAAAAATTAGAATTGCATATATAATAATAACACGGGATAAAATACATGAATTGTTATCATATAATGTTTGATATTTCTTAAATTAATAATATCGTCGGAAATATTAATTTTAAATATTACTGATTTTAAAATTTTAAATTTAAATTTAAAAATTAAATTTTGATTAATAAATATGAATAAAATCTAATGAAACACTTCTAATATAATAATAATAATAATTCTGGAAATGATAATAAGAAATATATAGTCCTTTTTTTAGTTGTTTTTGTTTATTTATATTTAATTAACTAATTAATTTATAGTAGTGTAATTGTAAAATGCGTATAGGTATGTCCTCTGTAGGCATATAAGATAATGTACTATAGTTTAATGTACTATAGTATAATGCTTGGTAATGTTGCAATGCATGTTTTGTAAGTATCATATGAACCCAATAACATTTATCTGAAATTTCCTTTGCATATATAAGAATAATTGAAAATTGTAAAAACAAATTTTTTAATTTTGATTTAGTGTTTGATTCGGAGAACTGCAAAAGACACCTCGTTCAGTATTTTTTGCATAGCTAAGACATAATTAAATATATGTTTCAACAAATTAATTACTAATTTAAAGAATAGTATAC
>JABFQC010004766.1:0-12335 GCA_022817085.1 Psilanteris sp. ZL-2020
GCTATACTTCTAGCATTCTGAGGATATCTCAATAAATGTTACGGAAATTACTATATCTTTTTTATATCAAACTTTCTTATATGATATAGTTAATTTTCTTACAAGACATAGTAAATTTTCTTATATGATATGGTACTGTGCACAATTTTTACAATATCTTATAGTAAAAAGTACTGTATGGTATTATAAAAATTACCTTAGTATAGTATGGTAATTTTCCATTGTTTTTGTTTCAATATCCATGGAACGCCAGACTTATAGTAATGTTTAATATAACTTTTTTCTACGTGTGTGTACAGTTTCTTTAAGAATAATTTTATTTTTAAAAAAATACTATATATTCTCTATATAAAATATGTGTTAAATTAGTGTTTTTAAAGTAAAAATATATAGGCTTGTTAAATACAAGTTTATAATCAACATATATTACTGATATATTACTTAATTAAATGTTTCAGTAACTGACTGAGTTTTATAGTATAACACTTTAAGAGAAGAGTATATTTGTCAAATAGGAGAAGGAATAATTGCAAAAATGCACGAATTGGTATTTCTTGTTACATTTTAAGAAGTTTTCAACCACACGGAAAAAAAATGTACAACGTACACTAGTAGAAATATGGCTAACGCAGCTATATTTATCCATATACTAGTAAGAATATAGCTAAATTAGCCAAACTTCTACTAGTATACGTTCTACATTTTTTTCCGTGCATAATAAACATTAAGTAATATAGTATTATATCAATATTTCTTTCTTAATTATGCTACGTTTTTACCATAATTAAACCATTTTTACCATAATTTTCGAGATAAATCGAAAGTTTGTTTAATCCAGGGTCAGTTTCGATTATTTTATAGTAAAATTTCAATTATATTTGTCTCTGTGTACATAGGATGGAGTATTTAAGAATAAAGATGTTACTCTATATTACTATATATAGATTACTATATAATACATTTATTTTTCGTAGGATGTTTGCAATATTAAAATTAAATAAGGTAACATCTTTATTTTTAAATGTTCTTTCCGTGCAGTTCAATTATTATCTTATAGCCTTATTTGTAACAAAAAGCCAAAGCTTCAACGATCAATAATTAGAATTTTTGATAATATATATTGTTATTCAATAGGACAATTCTTAACAATAAAATTAGTACTAATATTTAGTCAAAATTATATTATATATCATATTATAATATAAAAGATATATATATATTAACTGCTTGTTAATATATTAATATTAATATAATTTATTAAATATCAAATCATTAATAATGATTGACTATATCAATATTAAACTGAAATATGTATCTTTGTTAAAATTTAAACACATCCAAGAATTACTTATTTTTTAAGCAAAAAAAAAAGCAAAAATTAATGCATACATAATTATAATCCCATGGTTGAACTATTAAGTTTGTTCGTGATGCCTTCATAAGAATTTGTTAATTGATAAATAAATAGTTAAATTAATACCTTCATCGAATATTATATTTTCACTTTCTCTCAGATCTGAACATTGAACCAGAGAATTTCAACTGAACTTTATAAATAATAAACTACCTAGAAAAATAAATAAATTTCACTTTGCTATCTCTTCTTAGAGGTGTTGAATATAATCATTTAAAATGAAATAATTTTGCAGACTGATAATTATATTGAATAATATGTGTGTTTTTTTTAATAATTTGAATTTGTTTTAAATATACAATATTATATGTTATAGTATAATTATAGTTATTAAATATATGTATAATATTGTGTTAATATCATTTTATTAATATCATTAATATTATTAAAATTATTGTTTTATAGAGTTATGCTTAAACTGAATATTCAATAAGATGTATATAATTTTTAATATATATTTGTTATACATAAAAACATTTTAATATTACGTATTTATAATTACAAATAAAAGCTATTGAATGTTAAAAATATCTTGTAGTATCTCTACTAAAACAAGTGTCTTGAACCGAGACATTTTCATGCAAAAGACATACATAGTATCTAATAATAAGACACTTTTAATATCTTTTCTATAAAAATGTCTTGACTGAAGACATTTTTGTAACGCCAGTTTTTACAGTGATTTCATATATTTATTTTACCATTGCATATACGCAAACAAAAATATACTTAATACACACAAAGAAGAGTTTTGTTGATTCAACCAAAATTTTGTTCATTTAACAAAAATTTGGTCGAATGTACGAAATATTTTGTAAATTTAACAAAATTTTGGTTGAATCGACAAAATGTTCTCTGCGTGTATATTCTCAAATATAATTATACAAAACATATGATATATTATACATATGCCAAATTTACAGTTCATGATAATCTTATGGTATATTAATTTGTACATAAATACGTATTACAGAAATATAAAATAATAATAATTATTCAGTATGACAGTCACAAAAAATATTTGAATATGAACAAATGCAAACATGTCAAAGATCACAGATATCCATGATATCGATCAATTAAACATTAACTATTAACCGAATAATTAACATTTAATAATTATTCATATTATTTTTTTATAAAAATAAATTTGAAAAACAAAGATATAAAAAACTACATTTATTGTGAAAATAATATCGAACATGTAATAAGATTTCATTGTGTCAGTGGATTTGAAATTGTAAAAAGAAAAGATGAAATCTCTACGGAAGAAAATAAATTGCACGAAAAACTGGCTTCAATACGTGTATTTAATTTGAACAAATTTCTTCAAAAGTATGATCAGCCGACAAACATCTTGTTGTTCATTGTCTAATATACTCTCATGTATAACCATCCAATATTCAATATGCTTCACAACGAGTATAATCATTTTCAGTCTCCGATCTAAACTGGCGTTGGATTGTTCGTCTTACAACTTTACGATCGTGGTCCTAGAGATTTAAGGACTGATCTAATCTGTCGGATCGAAATAAAGGCAGACGGGCGCTAATTAGAAAGAAGAATAGCGACGAAAATCGGGGGGGGGGGGGGATTTGAAAAGTGCGCGAATAAGAGGAAGACGGGTCTTCGAAGCGGCAAGCAAGAGGTCCGAGAGAGTTTTACGTACTGTCGTACCACTGAAATGAAACTACAAGCCGGAGAAAGTGAGAGCGGTCGGCGTAGTGTACGGGAGGCACGAAAAGGCAACCGCGTTCGATCGACTCCTCAGGCAAGAGAAGATAGATATGGTGTATAGACACCAACGAGACACCGTCGGTTTCTGTAAGGTCCAGAGCGAACCTTAAGTAATAACGCGGGGAACGCTCCGCGTTGCGGGCGACGCACTTCTCTGGCCTCCTCCGAATTTCCAAATTTCACGAACACCGTTTGCCGGCCAAATTGCCCTTTCGGCTTTGATTCTTTTTTTTTTTTTCTTTTTTTCTTCCTTCCTTCGAGCTCAGTGCGCTTCGCTCGATCATTCCAGTCAAATTGATTCGGATCCGCGGGGTTGATTACGAAGTAATGAAAGCCAAGGGCCAGCGGGTTTCGAGCGCGAGTGATGCGATGTAAACACCAGTGCGTAGTGCTTTTGATGATTTATTATTTTTTGTGAAAGCGCCTGATCAAAGGCTTCGTTGCCAAGAGTTATGTGTCATTATGCGGTGACAATCTTCCCGTGCCAAGAAGATTGCGCTGGCGCGAAATCACCGTGCTGAATCCAGCGGAACAAGCCAGGCGAATTTCGAAGGAGTCGGTGAGTTGATTAATTGACGGATCGCTGGGACGAAACATCGCCGATCGTGTCGCACGAGATCGCTCGCTGCGATCGCCCGTTCGTAGATCCAATTTTCTCGCGCCGCGAAATCAATTTCTATTTCGCTGCAATTTGTTTTTCACCGTGGCGAACGCGCGCTTTGTTTTGCGTGAAAAAGAAAAAGAAAAACAAACAACGGCCGTAAAAAACACTAACTTATTTGCATAGCGGCTGTTACCGACACGATTTTCGGTTATAACGCTGCCAATTTTATTCACAATATTATGATGCACAAATAATGCCGCGGGTTCTTATTCTGTTCACTTTCTCCGGTTATCTGCAGTTTATATTCACCGCACGAAAACGTAATTGTAACACGATGATCAAATTGTTTGCATTGTTTTACGCTTTGTTATTGTTGCTGCTTTTTGTGCTAAATGGTTGTTAGATTCGCTCACAAAATAAGATCCGTCACAATTTAATGTGGTACATTTTGTCTTCAAGTTCGGGCTTTCTATCTCTCGCTTTTCTTTGTATTTGCAATTCAGCACGATTTGCCATTGATTTTTAATTTAAACAGTTGACTCGAATGATCCAACAACTTTAATTTTGCGGTAATATGAATAATAGAGTTTAGTGAAAAGTACGTTTAGAAATATTTTTAATTATGTTTTGCGTATAATTTACTAGAGCATAAAAACAATGAACGTCGATAGTAAAAGCACGCATAACGTTGTGCAAATCTGACAAGAAAAAAATTTCTTTATTATCTCTGGATATTAGTTATAATCAGTCATAGTATACTGTGTTGCTAAATTTTATACCTTGAACTTAAAATTGCCTTTTTGAAAAGGTTCATATATTCCGCGCCTTTTGGTTCCACGTTGGATTAAGAAATTTTTTAAGTGACTTTTGTTTGTTTCGGGACTGGAATAATGGAATAACGCGGTCATTGTTAAATACATTACTAATTGAAAACGTTAAACTGTAATAAGGACATTTACATTCAAATAGTCAAATTTCTCTTAATAACTTGCTTGCATTTAAATTTTCATGTAAATTACAGAATTGTGACATAAAAATTACGTAAAGTAATGACCTAGAAAATAAACTTATAAATATGGAAAAAAATAAACCAATTCTTTGTGTAGTAAAGAATGTTTGTAATTATCGTTATCGTTGATTGGAATATATAATATTTTTGTAACTAATAATGTATGCATTATTAGATTTTAGGTTTTTCAATGTTAATCCATAATTTCATTACATTAATGCACAATAAAATAATTGACGTTGTTATAATTTATAGCTTAGGTTTAGAAACACGGGAAGCATTTGTTGACATTATTCAAAACACTATGATAATTAATAACATTAATCTTAATTTTACGATTACGTAATCATTTGTTTGTGATCATTAATCTTTGAATGTCTCATAAGAGCATGGCAGTAATAATATTTACCCGCGCAAAAAATAAAAGTGAAATTTTGATATATGAATATTTCTATACTATCTTTCATAAAGCACATTAATTAATAATAATATATATATATATATATATATATTAGTGTAAGTAAATTAGGTGCCATATTTAAAATCTAATAATTTGGATTCATTTTATAACAGTGAATGTTCATTACGTAAACCACAATCGTAATCTTGATTAAATTTGTTTTTTTATTGCATATTCAAGTTATATTTAACATGTAAACATTTCTATGTGGTCGGCTTAACATTTTACGTGTCATTGTGTAACTACTTTCTTTTCCAAAATATATTATTGAAAGTGAAAGTACGAGTCGAACATTAAAGGATGAACCTACATTTGACTCGTCTTCGTTGTTAATATATACCCACATATATAAATATACATAATCGCTTCATACCATACATCTTAAATTTACGATCGTTAGGGCGATAAACTTAAATTATAAACCTAGGAAATAATTTGCATTTTCACGGGAACACACTGTTTGACATTTGCTGATTTTGTATATTCAATTCAACACTACAGATGTATTATAGTGTTACGTTTCAAAGTGTTATAATTCAAAGGCTTAAACTGTTAATTTGGACTTTTGACAGTCACATTTTATTGTACTAGAAACGCGGTTATAAATATACAAGATTTGAAGATTGACCGCGCATCAACGGGTTGTCGCATCATTTGTGTTTTTTTCCACTTTGACCTCGACATGAGTGAAAGTACTTCCGGTCTTTCAAATGATTAGATTCTGCTGTAATTGTGCGTTACCGTGTTTCCATAAATTATTCGCTGCTTTAATTTTGAAATATTACAATAAATGCTTGTTTCGGAAAATATGCAAAATATAAAATTCGTACAGTCGATCATTATTTTTTTTCTTTTTTTTTCAAATTAAGAGAAAAGCTCTTGTCATTTATTGAATTAAATCTAATGACCAATCATTTTTCAAATTTATATAAGTATCAGAAAATTTCTAAACAAATTTTTATCGGCAAACATATTATCAAATTATATTCGTTTCTAAATCATAAAATTAATTGTTTCTGAATTTCAAGTACTTTATTTTCCTCTTTTTTAATCAAAAACATTGCCTGAAAAAAGTGATTATACTCGACGAGTGAAAATACGTCCAATTCGATTGATTTCGAAAAAAATGATCAGTTATTAATCATACTTTTTTAAATCGTACTTTCTTTATCGAACTCACAAGATTTTCAGCCAATTCAGTTCCGTAAATGTCACTAATTTGCATGAAAGTGTTAAACTTATCAACAAAAAAATGTGCATTTATTAGTATTGAATTTCAAAAATTAGTACAACCACTGTGGTGATTTCTTTTTTTTTTTCTCTAAAGTAATACAGCAACATATAATTAACGCACATTGTTGTGAGTGTCCTTTGTTGTTATTGTGTTTTCTAGTTAACGTTCTTCTAATTACAAAGCTAAATGTCCCATATATTAGTTGCTCAACTGCGAGGATTAGTTGATTATAAATATAAAATTATTGCACAATAAAACTGTACAATAAAAAGAGAAGAATAAATCTTTGTCAAGTATTGCACAAAATTGCAACGTTTGCATTTAGAAGAAAAAAAAAGTCAGTTAAAAGACAAGACAAATTTAAATAACGTAATTAGTATAACTGACAGTTTAAGGCAAGAAAGGGAAATATATTATTATATATATTATTGCAAGGAAATTTTATTCAACTGCAAAAATGCTGAACTACTATTTAAATTAAAAAGTGTTTTATCAATTGGACGTTCAACCATATTTAAACATTAATTTAATTACGTGAAAAATTCAATAGGATTAATTAATTGAAAATTGTTAACAATGGTTAGATGTTATGATTAGTCTTAAAAATCAAATTTCACAAAACCATAATAATTCATTGACTTCAAAAGATTTATATATATATATATATATAAAATATTTCGACACAAAGTATGCATTTATTGGTCTACACTAATATTATGTGAATATTATATCATTATTTTAAAATCAATGAATTTCAAATGATTTGACATAATCAAAGCCGTTATAATATTTGTCAATTTCTATTTAAATATGAATATAAATGAAAACAGAAACAAATATTCTTCTTCCTATTATTCTATTCATTTTTTTGATGCATTCAAAATTCAAATACCAGTCATTCGTTCAAATATTATTTCGATTCTCTTCGTGCTTTTCGATCAAAGTCATTCTTTAATCTGAAATTTAAATAATTCCTGTTCTATGCATCTTTAGTATTTACCATATCGCATCAAATCAATATTTACAAATCAAAATTATGATATTTCAACCTGTTTATTTTCTTAAAACTTTTAAAGGATGTTTAATGATGATTTGATAAATATAAGGCATTTGGAGTTTCACTTACATGTGGCATATTATTTATTCTTCTTGTATCACAAAGTTATGACGATATTTATTATGTTAAAATAAATAGTAATTATTGTTTTCAATTAACTTTGCTTCTAAAACATGTCTGCACTTACGAATGAAAAAGCAACAACACCGCAATAAGAAAGTGATGTTTTCAATCATTGTTCATACGAATGATCGACAATCAATGCTTGACGTTCAACGTTATCGTTGACAGTAAGACTATACACGTGGTTTTTCTAAACGTGCAAGAATGTCAAAAAGACCATTCGCATTCGTCCGTTTGACGAACAGTTTTTGTCATTCAATTTCTCGAATTCGTTTGGTTTTTAATCATTTAGCGATCCAGTTCTAAATGTGAGCGCGCGCGTGTGTGTATGTGTGAATGTTGTGTATGTGCAGCGATGTCGTATCGCACTTCGAAATTGACTCGTTTTCACCTGGTTGGCGCGGTATAAAGCAACAAGGGACACTTTGGAAACGCGCGGAGAAGGTCTATGCCGCACAGCGCGAAAAAAATCCGTTACACAATGGAAAGTATTCTTCATGAAAGGGTATCGGCGAATTAGACCGCGAAGAGCACTGTTTCAAGGCCACGAGAAAGAGTTGGAACTTGTGACTTTGAAATTTTTTTCAAACCGGTTCGACGGATTGATCGGCCGAGTGGGTGTACGTAAAAGTACGAATGTGTGACACCCGCCTCGAAATAGGAAACCAATCAAAGAAATACTTCTGCTAACCAAAACGCGGATTTCATTGATTTCGTGTGTACCATTGAGTGCAAAACATAAATCACCGGAAAATATTTCGTTTGGAGTAAAAACACGGTTGTACACGCTGTGACGTGTTTGAATACACCTCGCAGCTTAAAATTAATCCACGTCTTTTGGTATTTGTGTTGTCGGTGAAAAACAGTTTATTTCAGTTGTTCGCAAACATAATCACTTTTACAAAAGTGAAAATTTAGTCGTTAGAATCCGATACGTTTAATTTATGTAAAGTTGCTTTTTATTCTGAAAACCGTTTAAGTTAAATTATTGTCGTTTGTTTTAATTAAATAATTCAATTATTCGAATAATTGGGATTATTTTTAATTACAATGAATACCAAAGTTTTTTATAAACTTTCATTAATATACTTTAAATAGGTATTTTTAAAATAAAAGTTACTGGACATTTTTTTTTGTTTTTTTTTTTTCATTATAATCGAATGAAAAATGTAAATAAATTAAGCAAATATGTACATTTGTGTTTAAATGCCGTATATTTGTGAAGATCAAATTTCATTAGCGTTCGAATAATAATAATAAATAAAATCGATTGATATGTTTGATGTGGCTTGTATTAATGAGAAGAAATTTTCGCTGGTGAATGTTTTAATTAATTAGCAAGTGATGAAATTTGAGCAATGTCTCGTATCTTTATTAATTAGTTACATTTAAAATTAGAGATGAATATGTAATTACAAATTAAAGTAGAAATTCATTAATACAAAATAATAGAGTAATAAAAATTACTATTTTAGTACTTGTACGATACATTGAAAGAAAAAATATAAAAATAATTAAAAATTAAGTAAATTAATATATAGTAATTTATATGCTATAAACAATAATGTCTAACGTATATATATATATATAAATATATGCAATTATATCCTGTAATCGTAATAAAATATAGTAAATATTACACTAAAATAAGTTTTTCAATGTGGAAAAACATGTGTATTAATCATATTATTAAAAAACGTATTTTAATAAAAGTTTAATAAATTGTATCAATAAATTTAATAAATTAGTAATGCATTTTTTTATTTATTTAATTTTTGCTTGAATTCATATTAATATTGTTTCAATGAAAGATTATAATATATATAAATTTTATAATATATGTATATATAAATACTTAGTATACACTGAAAGAAATAATATTACAAATTTTACCAAACTAGATGATAAAAGGAGGAAAAGTGAGCAAAAATGTAAATAAACGTTAGACGGTATCATAGTTTTTATCATTTGTTTGGTAATATTTGACATAGTTTTAGAATTTTCTGACCGTAATTTATCATATTATTTACATTTTTGCTTATTTTTCCTACATTTATTATCTAGTTTGGTAAAATTTGTAAGATTATTTTTTTCAGCGTATATTGAGTATTTTATAGCTTAACTTACTGCTAAAAAAGTCTTAGATGTCACTGTTTCAATACACAAAGTGACTTATTTAAGTCAGCTGCTGTCTTAATGCAAAATATTGTGCATTAAATTAAGATATTTAGACGTGATGATTAAGTTGCTTTGTGTCTTAAATAATATACGTATATTATATTTTTAGGAGTGCTTTGATTTGCTCAATTTCCTAACAGAACTAAGATCAATTAATTTTAACGCGTTACATTTTATTGCAGTATTCGGACATTAAACAAAAATTTCAAATAAATATCAAATAACATTTTACATGTATACATATATAAGTATGTTTTATTATGAAAATTAATGAAGTTTATTAATAATTACACTTCCAATTAACCTTCTTTAAATTATTAGAAAATATCCTATTTGGAGTTTAACTTATAATAATAATATGAATTAACTATGATTGCATTTGATGTAATATTAATACACCAAATTATAAAGATTAATCAAGTATAAAATAAAGTGGAATTAACAAAAACAGGTTGGAGTTTAATCTTTACAATTTTTAATACAAAAATGTGACAAATTACATTTTAAGCTGTTTTTACTTTTTTATGAAGATTTTACTTTTAACTGCAAAAGTGCTTTAAGTGATATTATTATCAACAGACGTTGACTAACGATTTACCAAACGAATAAAAAATATTATTATGTTCCTTTCACGAACAGTTGGCAAACGAACACGAAGCTGTCGTTCATCAGAAGAAATTCCAAACTTTCGATTCGTTGTGCGCTAACTAGTGTTAGCGCGTTTAGTTTATTAGAGTCAAGTACAGGAAGGTGAAAGTTCGCGTGTGAAATGATAAAACGATTCAATGCTGTATTTTTAGTTGTATGGAAAGAGATCAGTATCATCATTGACTGTATAGAACAATCTTGCCATTTCTCATTTCCTGAATATTATTTTTTACGACTTGTGTTCATTTTATTTATATACAGAGCAAAACGATAAACACTATATTTAAATGCAGTTTTTTTTTAATTAAAAAATTTTTTATGTGATTTCATATTTTATTAAATTTATTCCTCATGTAAATCAAATTATTTGTCTTTGAACCATAAAATAATCTAAAAGTCTAATTATATTAAAATCAGGTTCAATTAAATTGATTCATTAATTCATATGAAATTCTGAATTTACTATTAATATAAACCAACTGGAGATTAACTTCAAATATTTATTCTACGGCATTGACTATATTCAATTAGTTTTTCACGAGTATGTACATAGTCGGTATGTGATACTAACAAATATTTAAAATACGTACCATCTATATGTTACATATTTTATGTAAAGAAATAACAAATATAATGTAAATAAAAATTACAACAAAGTATTTATCTGGTTAACACATGTAATTTTATGGAATTTATGCAGTTTTCTTTACACACATGTATTATTATTTCTAATACAAATTAAAGAAATAAAAATCCACATTTCGTTATGTTGAAAATAATAAGATTAAATTAAAATCATTCTCCGTTTATAATAAACATCTGAAATAGATATGAAATTTATAATTATTTTTAATAAAGTGAACAGCAAATAAAATAAAATAAATTTAATTATACATCAATGTAGTTAATGTATACTTATAAATACAATAAAATATATATATATTCATGCAATAAATTGATGGAAAAGTTATAAATTACAAATTTATATTAATTTATATTATTAATGTAAGAATAACGAATAAAAAGAAATAGGGATGAAAAATGCATGAGAAAAACGTAAGCAGATTAGTTATTTAACTAATTCTAAATGAAATAATTCTTATATATTATATGGATTTCTTAATGCAACGTACCCTTTTCATTCTTTTTCGGACAATGATTTACGGATGTTCTTATAATTATATTCACACAATACATATTATCCAAAAATCATTCGTTAAAAATGTATAAGTAAATGACTGGATTATGGAAATTATAAAACGATAAAATATATTACGACCCTCAGTAACTATAATAACAAACAATGCTATTTCTTAAGATGCTCATGGGTTACATCAAATGAGATTGAACTTTTATTATGATTAATAACACATATATATACAATTGTTCGAACGTAATCTTTTAGTATTTAAATTTTATTCGTAATTTGAGCAACAATTTAAAATGCATTTATATTTTCAGTTATTTTCGAAAGAATAAATTTGATAACGAACGAGAAAAAGGAATAAATTATAATTATAATTTATTTAAAAAAAAACATATACGTCATGCATTGGTCATTTACATAAATACATAATAAATTTTGTCTTAATTATATCATATATCAGTTTTCCTAAATTAACATAAAACGTATGCACATAATAACGATTGCATTTTCAACGTAACCGTCAGCACAATATTTTCATACAAATATAAGTAGATTGCAAATTTGCTTTATACCGATTTCTCTAACACACACGTCAAATGTAAACACAATTTTATATACGTAATAAAAAAGTAAATTATCTGGTCTTCTAACCAAATTAATCAATAAATAAACTTGTTAAATACAATTTAATACACGCACAACATTAATGTATTTTACTATATAT
>JABFQC010004767.1:0-12330 GCA_022817085.1 Psilanteris sp. ZL-2020
CTTTACTCCCTTGGTACGTAATAAACGATACTCGAGGACACGTGTAATGCGAATAGCATTTTACTCCCTCGGGTTTAAAACTATGCTTTACTTCGTTAATAACAGCGGGTAATATCATTAATTGTATATAAAAAAGAATGTTTTACTCCCTTGGCTGGTAATATATTCTGCTACATTTTAAGACGCGAATAATTTATTCATGCCGAGTTTATATTGTACTGTTTATCCCCTGAAGAATAAAATGGCAGTTTTTTCAAACGAATAAGAAGCATAAACTATATACACAGAAATTGGATGAATTTTCTTCTTTTTGGCATTTTATGCCATCGCAAAACACGTTACTTGTACTTTACAAATATATGTAATTTAAATGCATATAAATTTTCAGCTCAAAACTGTAATATCCTTTTCCATGCGTACTTAAATTAGCATAAGTAGTTTACATATTAATTAATTTTCGCGAAAACGATAAAAAAATAATACCAACTGATTGGATTAATTCGTAACTCGCATATAAAATTTGATCTCTATCTGGATATATCTGAACTAGACTTGATCGAATGTATACTTGTTATTTTACAAATTAATATTAGCAAAATTGATTGTAACGTGTAAGTATTTAATATAATCATTTTATGTACGATATCCATATATGATATGATATACGATACAAAAAATTTCAGGTTACATATTAATTTTCTTAACCAAAACTAAATATCAGAAATATTTCAGTTGAAAGGTTAATCGAATATTGCAACTTTACAACCCTCGGGTGTAAAGTGAATGGTTGTCACATTGGAAAATAAAAAAATATACAATAATATGACAAGTCCAATTTTTGAACTATTACGCTCATTTTTATTTAATTAAAAATTTACCCATTTTAAATAAATTGATATTATAAACGCTTATATATTTATTATTCTTACAAAAATCTTACTTATTTCCGCGAAAAACGTATTCTGCAGTAGTTTAAGTATAATGTTCCTTGCTGAAGATTGTGTTGAATGTAGTAATTTTAAGTAAGTAAGTTACAAAGTGGCATTATGCAAAGCTATGCGTGTCAAAGATAAACAAAAAGGAAAAACCGGAGTAAAATTCTTGTTACATTTTTCTAATCTGTGTACGTGAGGCATTTCATGTATGCTTATGATTAAAGTAGAATTTGCAGAATGCAACAAAATTACAATCATTATTTATTTAACGCGTATAAACTTGAAAGCGAAAAAATCAATTTTTCAGTGAAAAATAAATTAAAGATTAAAATCAGGAAGACGGGGAAAACTGTTTCGCACGTTTCACGGTTAGCTTTTCGTGTTGTATTTTCACAAACTTTATGTATTAATTCAAATTGAATCGATCATTATTTATTATTTATTTAATATTACTATTATTCCTGCTGTTGTAGTGTTAGTTTTGGTGCAAAATTGTTGTTTTAGTCTATATGAAACATTACATTCTGAGTTTTAAGTCCGTTTTATTTCTAAACATAATAAAGCGGTAATAAAAATTATTAACAAAATGAAATTAATTTTATATTTCACGATTCTAAAAATTCGTTCTCTTTGATGAAACGATTTTCAACAAATTGCCATGACGAATTTTCTATAATTTTCAGAATCAATGCCTTGAAAAGATGCTATTTCGACACATTTTTCGATCAAAAAACTCGAGAACGTGACATTCTCACAAACGACGCATTCTTATTGCACGAAGCATAACACAAACTTCTAAATTATAATTGACGTCGGGGTAATTTCATGTAACATACATCGGTCTCAAAAAAGGTCGCTAAAACCTTCTTAATTATTTGTTTATATGTTGGCACACAGAAAAAAGTGCGTCTTAAGGTGGTTCTTCAATCGATTTTGACAGATATTACAAATTTCATTATATTTTCGTTAATTTATTCAATGTTTTTTTTTCGTATATAGCCACGTTTTCTCATTTCTGTAGAATGTATTTAATGTTACACGGGGAAAAATAAATTTGAAATTTTACTATAAAATAAATGAAACTGACCCTGTAAGGAACAAACTTCAAATTTGTCTAATAAAAATTATGGTAAAATAGTGGCATAAATATAGTATTTTCTTTCTTCTTGATATATACTATATATTTATGCCACTATTTTACCATAATTTATGAGACAAATTTGAAGTTTGTTCCTTACAGGGTCAGTTTTGTTTATTTCATAGTAAAATTTCAATTATATTTTTCTCCGCGTAAGGAAATCAATTCAACATAATATTCAATACGAAAATAGAAAATTCGTTTTTGAGGTAATAAAAAAACGAATTTACTATAATTACGTCGAGAATATCCATTGAAATTTTACATTTATTATAGAAAAATAATTTCCCATCATCAAAAAATGTGGGCAAATTCTTTCATTTTATTAGAAAGCAAAATTTATTACTGCATTAAAAAAAAACACTATTCCGTTACATTAGACATGAAGAACCCCCTTAAATGGAACTTTTTTAAGACACAAAGTGACTTATTTAAGTCACTCGTTGTCTTAATGTATGATATTGTGCATTTGATTAAAACACTTAAACGTCTTCGTTAAGTCACTTTGTGTCTTAAATAAGACACACATATTATATATTTTTATCAGTGTTCTCAACGTTACACAACTAATAGTGTACAAAAATATTTTATTTGCACCATAAAATGCGTGTAATTGTGCACATTACGCTGAGAAAATATATAATTCTAAGCGAAATTATGTAATACTGCGTCACTGTTAAAAAGGGTGTCTTAAATGTCACGAATTTAAGACACAACACTGTAAAAACTGGTTATGTTTAAAATAAATACTCAACTTGAGCATCATTTCGTACACACAAGTTGAGTATTATATAGATTTGACTGCTATCTTGACTTTTGAACTAATCTATAAATTGTAATATAATTTTATATAAACAATTTAATTATAGAAATTTTTAATATTTATCTATTTATACACGCAGAAAAATGTTCCATTAGAAATTACTGAAAGTTCAGTAAATATTATTCAAAACACAATAACTCACGGACAAAACAAACATTTCAGTCAGAAAATACCGAACTGTTACTGTAAACATTGATGAATTTTCAGTATATATTTACAAACATTCATCAATATTTACTGAAAAGTTCGGTAATTTCTAACTGAAATTTTGTTTTGTCCGTGAGTTACTGTGTTTTGAATAATATTTCCTGAACTTTCAGTAATTTTTAATGCAACATTTTTCTGCGTGTATAAATAATCAATACAATACTCAACTTGAGCGTATGAAATGATACTCAAGTTGAGTATACTATAAGTTAAACATTGAGAGTATTTTCGGTAAGGATTAAATGAAGGCACTTTTTCGTAGACAGTTTTCAGTCGTTCCCTTCAAAATGGCTTATTCGCACACGGAGAAAAATAAGATTTTTAATATTCACTTTTAATGGCGGTAATGAAATAATGTTTATTTTTATCATTTGATTGGTTTGATTGAAACAAATAGTTAAGCTCTTCGAACTATATGATTTCAGTTGCATTTACTATAATATTCCAGTAATAACATTATTCTTATATATCAGACGAATATTATTTGTTAAAGCAACCAATATTGCATCGTACCGAATATTTTATTTTACATTTAATTTTATAAATGGATATATATGTTAATATATTAGAACTTATACATTTACATTATTTAAAATCTGTAAATTTATACATTTGTTACACATAACCTCATTCCACGTAAAGTCGCATAGTGTCACATATACAATTATATGTTAATTGATTGTACTCTCTAAGGAGGATATCCTCACTGAATAGAAATGTAAATATGACAATATGCTTATTACTGGAACAGGAGAGTATTTGTAGCAAGCTAGACTTGTTGTCACTATATTATACCGGAAGACTAGTAACTCTGACTCGGAATCTTGTTGTGCCTACTGAATATTTTTCTCCGTGTAAGGCGTCTTTTCGTGCAAGTCACATAGCACCTTTATCTAAGACGGTGGTGTCTTAAAATAAGACATTGAAAAGTTTCCTGTTTTTACAGTGAAAGCGACTTATTTAAGTCACCAGCTGTCTTAATACAAAATATTGTGCATTAGATCTAGACAATTAGGTGTCTTAATTAAGTCGATTTGTGTCTTAAATAAGACACCTGTACTACCATACAAAAACACAATATAGAAATCACAGAATTAAAATGTAACCAACTTCGATCAATTGGATCAATCAATTAACTAGCTTAACCAATCGGAATCAACAAAATGTCACAACGTAAATGGTCAAATTTAATTTTTCAAATTTAATACATGCTTATCGTTTTAAAATAGAAAGTTTTAAAATTGTAAAATTAAAATTTTAAATTTACACCACAAGAATAATTTTGTTAGTCACGTGATTTACGTGTTCCAGTATGACCTCACTTCATGACCGTAAGTTTAATAAAACATTGCTTTATTAATCAATTTTTAATTTGAATCGTTTTCAGTATTTTTCAAAAATCAATGATTTGCTAATCTATTGTTATACCGTTAATATATTTATTCCCTTCATTCATTTGATTCCATCTATTTTTAATATTATAAAATGGTACTTTATGATTACTTTTTGAATGTGATCTTGCACCATTAAACATTTTGATTTTACACCATTATGTCATGTTTTCAGGCAAATTTAAAGGGGAGTATAATTCACCGCCCTTTTATCACGCGTCATGTTTTGCATTAAACATTAATACATCATTGGGATGACGATTTTTTAATGCATTATTTTAATAATGATTAAAGTTCATTTAGCGCGGATCCTCTGAATAATGCAAAGTCGCGTTTTTTGCATTATTTCGCGTCCAAATGTCTGAAAAAGATAGTTATGAAATCACAATGCGCTATGAATATTCTATGATTATATTTGATGCCGCATTACGTAAGAATAATATAAAATTGTACAACGTGACGATTAATTCTGCACGCGGTTCAGTACGAGCCGAGAAGAATTTTTTGTTGGTTTTCATTAACTGTTTTTGGTGTAAAAACCGCTACGGTCTTCAGAATCGGCCATAAAGAACTTCTGCGAGTTCGGAATGGGAGGAGCTGGCAGTTTGTGAATGAGACAAGGTAGATATCGAAGATATATGCAAATATAGGAGCGCGTGAGATTTTGCTTTGTCAGACCTGAATGAACATTTTTCTGCTCGAACCTATTTAATTTTATATTTTTTAATTTTCAAAAAGTCAAAATTACTGCGTTTTTTTATGTTCGCGCATTTCGATCGCTCCAAACCGAATAATTTTTATTTACTTATTTATTAACCTATTTATTCGAGTCTTCATATTTCGATAATTGTCAGCCATTTCTTCGCCGCTTTTGATTTTTATCAAAATCGATAATTCGATTTTTGAACATAATTTTTTATTGCATTCATTAAATAACAAATAATGACTTCAAAAATATACTAATGTAGGGCATCAAGATTCGACATCGATTTATCTCTGACCCGTATTTGTATTACGATATTTCTTGTTTATTTTTTTAATCCCAGCCACTTATCCGGGTAAACTCCGTTCCATTTGTATATAACTAGTAGTTCATTCATTTTCTTAATTAGTCTTGAACGTATTTCTGTTAATATCTGAAATACATTCAATAATAATTAGGAGAATGTATCATTAAATGCGGCGGCGAATATTGAGTGAAATATAATATCTTCTTATAGAGCACTTTTCTGACTCAAAATAATGCTTTGATGCAAAATAACACAAAAAAAAGGAAAAAAAAAAGAATAAAAGAAAAAAATTGAGAGACGACAAAAAGTAAAACTGCGATACAAAGAATTCAGTATTTTGGATCCAAACAAAAACGAACGTTCGTATAAACATAAACAGATAAACGGAATCGTGAAGGTCACTCTTGTTTTGTTGATATTTTGACGTTTCTGTTATTCTTTTTTATTTATAATCGAATTTAAATTGTTAGTAAACACCGCGTATACTGTTTTGTTTTGGAAGGCCACGTGTGCAGGTCTTTAAAAATGATTTTATTGAATTTTGATTAAACTTTGAACAGAAACTATATATAACATAATCAATATTATGTTACTCAATTAAAGCTGCGTTCATTTGGCATTGCATCTAGAATACTTAATCAGTTTCGTCGTACCAAACTCTTTCCGTTCTGGAATCATATTCTAATCTATTTACAAACCTACGAGAATATTAATATAATACTTATATATGTCTACAAGTCGAAATAAAATCATATAAATTACGTTACCGATTTGATTAAGAATCATTTTCTTATGGAAATAAAAATGGTTTTTTTATTTTCAAGCCTTCCGATAAATGCAAATCTCAAACATTGACATTGATTTTGTGTATTTTTTTAGTATAAACTTTTCAAAATTTAAAATACCTGAAACAACATTTTTATCAATTGCTATTATATTTTTTATTTTTATACTTCGGATACCATTTTCATTGATATATACACGTCATGTTTTAAAAATAAAACTTAATGTTACAAATGCATGAATTTATATTAAACAAATTTAATTGCTCCGTAAAATTAATTAATAACGCGCGATAAAAATGCGACGTTAAATATCTGCTCTATTTATTAATAATCGATTATATTTTATTAAGAACACATATTAGAAGCGAGTTGAATCATTTATATAGAATGAATTATTAACGAACAAGAGTCGTTTAAAAATTGAACCGATCAATTTTTTCCTTATTTTCTGATAATCTCTCCCGCAGCCCGATCAGAAGCGGATTATTCGTAAACAAAAATACACCCCAATTACAATAAAAAAAAAAAAAAAATAAAAAAAAAACAATGGCGCAAATATTCACATACGTTGTAATACGATTCATTTTATATTTTTAATAACCATTTGTCGGTATTAAATGCTTTTTCGGTGCTTTAAAATAATATTTCATCGAAATAAATAACGTTCATATATAATTTATTCGCGTTCATTTCAAATGTCAATTTCACGAACAGTATGTTATAATATATATTTTATATTTGATCAATGTAATCACATGGCGCCGCTGTTATTTTTTTTTTTATTCCATCAATTACATACCACCAAGTCATCGTTCCCATTTGGATGTTCAATTTCTCATTTGACTTTGTAATCGGATTGGCGAAGGTAACCTGTTGTTTATTAGCATACGTTACAACTCTGTCGATATAAAAAATATATAATCTCCGTTCTTATCTGTTCCGTTATAAGATACAATCAACAAACAGCCGGAGATAAGCTTTACATGTTGAATATTCTCATTTGCACTCGCGAAACCCAAAATCAATTATTAGACAATAAATGTATTTTTAACAACATTATTATAAAATTAAAGAATATTATAATTAATGAAAATGATTAATGCATAAAATTATATTTATAAATAATGAAAAAACATATTTTTCGCTCACGAAAATGTATCAAATCATCTTTATGATGGCCCGTAATGACTCGAATTTAAATACAATAACAAAAACAAAAATTTTGAAAACAAAAATCTTATCCATTCAATTAAGCGAAATTTTGCCTGTTTATGTTGTTGTTTTTGTTATTATTTTGAATGTCGTTGCTGTTTTTGTTTTGATTATTGTTTCTATTATTGTTTTGGCTAGTGTCTCGGTCCTAAACTGAATGCTCATTATGCACACCACGTCCCCTAATTAGTCACAACACAACCATTGCTTCGGGATGCGAATTCCGCGACTGCGCCACCCGTCGCGACGTTTCTTATCGGCGTTTCATAACAATCAATAAATAAGAAATTAAACGCAAACGCGAGATGAAATGTTACTGCGCGGCTTGAATGGCCGTAAGTTTTTAAATTATTTGCACTTGCGGCGAGCACAACAGTCGCGGCTCTTAAACTTTTATGCGTTTTTAGCGCGAAACGTGAATACAATGACTGTTGAAAATGATTCATAATGCATGCAAATTGCCGCGTATAAAATATCCAGTAGCTATCGCGCGAGGAAACAAAAAATAAAAAGAAAAAAAAACGGCAGGCGCATCCGAAGCGTGCCATAAACCGGTTTAAATGAATAAACAAACCGATCGAATCCGCGCTCCGAAATTTTCATTTCGAATTACATTTCTCGCGGTTGGAAATGAATTGTTTTTCTCACCGTCGAGTATAAATAACACATAAAGGGCCACGGTAACTCAATTTCAATACGTACTATTATCTCCAAACGGCGCTTTCAAAGGGCTCGTTTTTGCAAGTCACGATATTTAACCGATATCTGTCATATACGCAAACATTATAATAATTCATTGCAATTCGGTTACAGGCGTTCGAACATCTCGATTATGTAGAATGATTTGTTCAAAAATGGGGGAAAAAAATTGAATTACGATAAACAAATCGCTTTGCGGGTTTTACTGTTTTGTTTGTTTTGTTGGTTATTTTTTTTTTGTTATACACTGAAAAAAATAATCTTACAAATTTTACCAAACTAGATAATAAACGTAGGAAAAATAGGCAAAAATATAAATATTAATTCAAAAATAATTCAAAAAAAACATGTGAAATATTACCAAATAATTGGTAAATATTATGATATTGTCTAATGTTTATTTACATTTTTGCTCACTTTTCCTCCTTTTATTATCTAGTTTGGTAAAATTTGTAATATTATTTTTTTCAGTGTAACATTGCAGTTTAATGATCAATTTGAAATCATTCATTTTAGGTTATGTAAATTATCGCAGTTGAGCTCATTTTCGGCGCGAAATTACGGCATCGAAAACTCGCCTAATACGGACGTTTCGGGGTATGGTTCACAGCGATTTCAGAACAATTACGAGGTGGCAGACAGGTACAAATTATCCCGTATAAAGTAGCCAAGCGGCGAGACCAAAACGGGATGGTTTAGCCGCAGGCAATTTTCGTTTTTAGAACACACGAAGTAAGTTTCGTGAAAAATACATCCGCGCTTGCTTTGCAAGACCAAGCATGCGTGAGTTGAATAGATTTCCCGGCAATTTTTCTCCCATAATGCGCTCTCATAAAGCATACGTGTTTTGTACATATACGCGTTACGCGGTATTAAACTCGTTGTTACCATCGAAAACAATCGATTCGAGGTGTTTTATTGTTTATTCAACGCAATCGCAAAGTACTTGAGTTCGAATCTTTGGAATCTTTTTTTTAAGTAAAATTTTTGTAGTAAAATTACAATGTTTACATAATAAATTCTTATGTTTACAATTATTTTTCAGTGTGTCTGTACTATTATTTTATTTTATAAGTCTGTATTCAATTGTCTTTTTTTATAGTAAAATATTACAAATATTTTTGTTCCACTATCATATTATTTATTCCGTTTATACTATAAAACCTTATTTTTATCTATTGAAATTAAATTTGTTTACAGTTTAATTTCTTAAAATCATATTGACCTTGACTTAATTTCTGTAGCCAAACAAGAAACAACAACAACAATATTGACCTTTATTATTATTTACACTTAAAACCCATATATTTATATTGAAATTTCTTTTGTTTACACAACAATGTTGCTGACATTTATATCGACCTTGTATTTGTTTACATCGCAATTCTTATGGTTACATCAAAAATCCTCCCGTTTATCCCTGCAACGTTGAAGTCACGTCTTGCCATTTGATTGGACAAATTTATTAGACAAATTTCAATTCCAAAAATATACGTCCAGTTTCCTTTATTTTTATATTAAAATTTGATAAATACTTTTCCCCGCGCAGACACTGCTTACGTACACAAAAGCGTAACAAATGTCGACTATTTGTATAGATATTATGAAAAATAGTCGCCATTTATTTCCGGAGCATTCTTTAATATTAGTCTGGATCGAAAATATGATACAAATCCTCTTCGCAAAGTTAATGGCTCATTACAAAATGAGCCATTTTACGGAGTAAGTTACGAGGCGAACAAGCTGCGATAAAATATCGGCGGCACTCTCGTGTGCACAAGTTTGTTAAAAACTGCGCGGCGCTGGGCAACCGGAGAGTCGCGGAAGAAAGCGCGTTCCGCGTTCGACGCACTGTTTATCTTTATAATGTAATGTTTATTGAACTTAATCTATTTACAGATCGAAAAAGGTATTTTATTCGCTCCAGTTCCACCTTTATTTTAGAAGAATAACAGCGGAATTTATGATGCAATTTTACGCGCATTTGAACATGCATGCTTGTAGCATAAATTCCACGTACTTCAACCAACGCATTAAGCAGTATTTATTTTAAAGATATTTTTCAACCGCGGATAATCATTGCCTCGTAATATACAAAATGTATTATCCACTGGATGCGGTCGTAATTTTGATATTCCATGTAATTTGACTGCGAATAAGATGATATTGAAGCAAATTGATTTTCTGAAAATATAGCTGAATTTGAGTCCGCAATAAAAAAAAATGAATTATTGTATTGAAAAATATATGAAATACAAATGAAAAAATATATATAATGCATATGCATATATATTCTATGTCTCAATTTAAGATACATCTTAATATTCTTGTTCGTGTCATTATAAGCGAATGAAAATATTATTATTGATATCTGAAAGTAAGACACGTTTATGATTCTCATAAATCATACCAATTCAACGATTCTCGTCGATCGTTGCAATCGAAGTCTTGTTCACATTATGGAATAGGTCTATCAAATTTAAAAATTAAAAAAAATAAAAAATAATCCTGATGAAGAAATTAGAAAAATTTTCTTATAACTGAATTAATAAAAAATCACTTATTTACTTTTTCCAATCCGTTAAATGAATATTTTTGTTTTATCCACCACGTGACCATTAACAACATAAATCATTGTTTACAATTTTCTATACGACATACATCTATCATTTTGTAGAATTTTCGTCAATTTTTTTGTGTAATATAAAATTCGTTGTTGGACAATATTTAACTTTATAAATCCGTCAAATCATCAATTCCAATTCGCGTTCACGTGACTTTGCCCATGAAAATCACGTGTTTCAAAGTTCGCAAATGTTCGTGCACACATTCCGTCGACTTAATTTGCCGAAAATTAACAGCTTCGTTGCTGATCAAACAACTTTTCTTTGTCGGCAACGAAGTCAAGCCCGGCCGCTCGCGAGGTCCTCCGGAATCCGATTGGGTCGAGGCATTACCCACCACGTAGAGAAGTTATTTGTTTTGAATCGTTTAGCATACAATTAGGACTCATTAGTGTGCGCCGTGTATTTCGGATCTCCATGACACAGTTTATATTGCATTGCTTGCGGGGATTTTGATGCGTGGATAAGAACGCAACGGAATTCTAAATTAAACAACCGTGACGCCTGTCTTAATGCTACACTACGTCGCACAGACGGTTCTCCGACGATCTGCATTTCGAATAACAAACATCGTCCACGTCTGTTCCGCGCTGGATACGAAAGTTAGAAACTGCTTATTTACGTTCTGCCGAATTTTATGTCAACATTGTCGTGCCGTTTTATTGACCTTGCATTAACTACGCAGGAACCACGTGACTCGAATGTCACCCTAATCGGTTTTCCGAAACGTTTAGGCGAACCATTTCAACCACTCAAAGTGCTGTTCACTTTAAGGATAAAATTATTTCAAATTATACTTCTTTGAAAGCAGGGTGTCGCAATTAAAATTGTATTGAATGTATTTTGTATTTGGAGGATACGTGTTCTCCAATTTATTTCTGGAAAAAGTAATGATTGGTAGTTTCGAAATGTTCATTTTCTAGACAAGCTTGTTTTAAATTCGTATTTTATAGTTCATGTCAGTTTATATATAAACAATTCATGTTTGTTTCTTTGAAAAACTGATTTGAAAATGTTCTCCAATTTATAGAAATAGTGGTTCTTGTTATCTGTTATTATATTCTTGTTATGGTTTTTGAATGTTCTCCATTTTATTTAAAAAAATGATATTATTTTTCAATGTACTCCATTTCGAATTTCTATTTTACACAAGTAATCCAATTTAAATATAACATTATTTCTTGATGCACATACAGATATGAATAACGCAAATTTCTAATTACTACACGAAATACAAAATTTCAAGTGTAGTCTCAAGAAAAATGATTATCTGGAAGCGACGAATGTTGTAATATAGATGCAGATATTTTTGTTTAAAAAGTTTGGCAAAAGCATAGTACTTAGTGACGAATCATTTTTAAGACACTTAATTGATTCGTAGGTTATTATTGTAATTAAAATTTCAGTTTTTTATCATACTACACGCAAAAAAAATCCAGATAAATCTAATGTAAAGATTTATTTTACATTAAAAATTAAAATAATTCTAGTATTCTAACGATATAC
>JABFQC010004768.1:0-12329 GCA_022817085.1 Psilanteris sp. ZL-2020
AACAAAGTCCTCAAATTTTGCAGTAGATATATATGAAATATGGCAGAGGAAAATATAATATTTTGTCCCCAAAATAATCACTTTATAAACAAATGGTTAATTTGACTCCTGGTTTTAAAAAATTATTTTTTTTTCTTATAAAATTAATTTGGCACTAATTTTAACTCGATTGGTTTTCGTCCCCAAAATTGTCACTTCATAAATATATATATATATATATATATATATATATATATATATTTGATTCGTGCGTATATATATATATATATATAATTTCTAAAATCATAATATCGATAAAAGTAATTTTTTTAAAATTATTTATGTATAGTCCATCACCTATTTTACTGATCTTGCATCACTTAACTTAGTATTATTTGTGAAAAGTATTAAAAACTACTAAAAATACTAATCTTTTCATTATCAATAAACCTACAACCGCATAGTTGAATTCATAAAATTATAAGCCGTATTATATTATTAATATTTATTAAATAATATGACTGATCATTTTTATAAAATAATTTTAAGAACAAACATCTCCAGAGTAGATAAATATTTACACCAAACTTACAGCCATAAATACTATAACACTAAAATAATATAAATCTAAACAACAAAATACATAAATTTATATTCAAATAGTTAATAGCAATTAAATCATATATATGATTACATAAAACGTACATAATTCATATTGGTTTATTTAAATTTTTTTTAAATATAATTATAATTATAATTTCGTGAAAATGTACAATGATAAGTAAATAAATAAATATATACATGTCAAACGTAAACAAATATCAAAAAATAAATAAACACTATAAGATAAAACATAAACATTAAGTGAACATAAACACAATCAAAATAAAATTTAACCATAACAAAAATATAAACAGATAAAAAATAAACAATAAATATAAACAAATAACAAAAAAGTTACGTTCGTTCGAAATAATATTTTATTCTCAACACTCGATCCCATAACAAATTGTTGTTTTATTACAATTGCAAAGTACAATGCTAATTGCCGTCAATTTTGACTGGCTTAATTAAGAAACCATTGACATCAACGTTAATCACGTTCTAAGATTCCGTATCCTTTTACACTCAGCGAACGTAATATAAATAAATATGAACACTCGTTTGTCATCACTGCTCACGTATAAACACAATTACTCGCTCGCTCTCTTTTCAACCTTCATAGTGCGCCAATTGAAGTTGACTCCCACTGAATAGATTAATTTCTTTAGAATAATTCATTAAATTCCCTTTTCAAAAACCGTAGGAAGTTTAATCGCAGAGAATGGCTCATCCTAATGTATGTTTCTTGCTGTCACGGAACCACTCGCTGTGATCAACACAAAGTCTGTTAATACCATTAATATGAAATTGACTTAATTGACACTTAATTTAATGGTTGTCAATCAGATGTCAAGCGACATAAATTAAAGTTAGCAATCAAACATGAACTATCGCAATTAAATAGTACTAAAAAAAAATCTAAAATATCGTCGTTAGCATAAACCTAACATATTTACTTTTCCATGGTAAAAATATTCGACCTCTATTTATATTTTTATTTTAAGGTCAAAGTTCACCTTTGCCAAAAACAAGAAGCAAATTATAAAAAACGTTAGCTAACAAAAACAACTACAACAACGCATACTAAATTTTTTTATTTACGGTCCAAAACAATGTTACTTATTCGCTTTAACCTTTGACCCCATAAATAATAATAAGGTCGGTTCATCATACCAAACACTCAGTTCCAAAGCACTCACCTTTACTCAATACAACCCAATAACCGTAAATTTATGGATTATTTATTCCCGGCCTAAAACAATGTTCCTTATTTGCTTTAACCTTTGACCCCGCACACCCCAATAAGGTCAGAGTTCACCTTGACCAGTTACACTCGCTTACGAAGAACCCACATCTCAAAACAAACGTAAAAAGTCCAAACCATAATTTGATTCGCAGCCGAAACCGTTCTTCGTAATTGCGTTAACCTTTGACCCCGCGTTCTTTGACTCGTGGCGCGATGCCGCGACGAATCAATTACCCTTAAGCGAAAAGGTCGGGAATTCGCGCGACACACGAGCGCGCATTGTGATTACGGCCGAGCTTTCATGCGACGTGTGTTTAAAGGACGCGCGGCGCGCGGGGTCAGACAGCGACGAAGGAAAAGCTCATAACAAACTATTGAAAAGTCGGCGAATGAAAAATCGATGCCGGGTCGGGGTCGGGGGAGGGGTTCCGAGCGTCGGACACCGCGGACCGGACCGGGATCAGGCGGCCGGGGGTGGCTCCGCTGAATGGAATATTATTGGGGCATCCTTTCACGCGGACTCGACGGAAGCCAGAAGACCTCATCTGGCGGCTGTATGGATGGCGCTCGGCCTGGCAATGCAGTCTATTGAACCGACAGCCGGGTGCCAGTTATATACGTGTGGGTGTATAGGTTCTTACATTTCATGATTTATCACGCAGCTTTCAGCTCAGGACTCAAAGCGCCTGAAAGCGCGCAGATTGATAAAAGAAATAATAGAGAACGCGAAATGGAGGGACTCGGATCTGATACGGCGCGCGCGAGCGGAACGCTCGCGGCCCCACGCCGTGAGGGTAGACGCGCGGCTATATCGCCGCCGAAACCGACGAGGATCCTTTCGATATTCGGATGTCCGTCGCCGTCGACGCAAACGTCGTGTCCTCGTTCGACCGTCGCGAATCGGCTATTTGCCATCTCCGTTTAGCCGTCCCTTATCGCACACGCGGCATATTGATGCGTGCCGCTCGGTCGGCAATAATCGTCACTCCGACGGGTATGCGCGCACCGATAACACAATGATGACACAAAACTAGACGCCGAGTCTCTCATTCTTGATGAAGTATTGACGGGGCAATTTGCAGCGCCAGTCGGTTCTGCTTGGGTACGGATAAACGCAGACGAAGGATGATGGAGCGTTTAATTAGATGACGAATTGGCGCGCGAGTCGCGCGGCTTTGCCGATTTCGGGGGAATTGTGGGATGCTTGGTGAACGGGTCTTGGGGTCAGAGGTTGAAGGATGGTTTGATGATCAAAACAAATCGTTTTGTTTTGGTTATTTGGGCTGATTTGACATTGGAATGAGACCGTTGTTTGTAAACATACCAAGTGGATTGAGATAAACATTAGGTGTTTTGTTTTGATTTATGTTTACATTTATCTTGAGGTGTTTATATATTTGAAGGCTTGGGAATGATAGGACGCAGAATTGAAGATTAGGGGGAATTAGGGTAATTGTGAATGATTACTTCTTAATTAGAGGAAAGATGTTGGAAATGATAACTGGGTAAATGATACATACAATTGCAATGCTTTATAAATGTATTTAATAATTATAAGTTGTAATATTTTACAATTTTATGATAATAAAAAATATAATGTAAATAAATTTTTATTACATTCTTGTTTCGTGTTTATGTATTGAATGACCTTTTTTCTTTGTACCAAAACAATAATGTGTACAAAATTAAATAATAATAACAACGTTGTTAATGTTGAAGAGTAAAACATTAACAAGAAATTAAATGGTGTCAGCAAAAATAACTAATATAACTAAGTATTACTATAACTACTAGAAATACGTAGAAAGAAAAATTGAATTAAAAAAGGATTTTTTTATAATATACTTTAAATTGGTCTTTATACTTTCGCGCACACTTAAACATTATACACAACGTAAAATGAAACCATTTCCTTTTAAAAACTGTTGAATGAAAATAGAACGGTTTGTAACGGATTAAAAAAGTTAAACTGAAGATTGGGTTTGGTCATTTTCGGGTAATATTGTTATAGGATAATGCTTTTATTGGGCACGTCTTATAGGTGCTTAATTAAATTGTAACGCTAGACGCGTCTAATAGCCTAATTAACACTTCTATAAAGCTTCCTTACTATTGTCTCATCATGTCTTTATTTACAACTAAAAATGTGCTGCATTGTTTTCGTTTAATTTAAACACGATGCACATAATATAACATTCTAAAACTGCAAAATTTGTTTTAGAATTTTATATATTTGCATTTATCCATATTAATAAAAACATAGGTTTTATATATGTTACATGGAATGGTGAAGTGTTTAAGAAAATTTAGCTATATTTTGATAATAATCATATTATTAATAATCATTAATAAACAACCAACGTTTGTGAAAATCATACAAATATATATAAGCAACCAAATATAGAATATAAATAAGAAAATTACTATCCAACCATTCTTCTTATTTTTATAATAAAATCATCATAAAAGAATAATTTAATAATAAACTGTTTTGATATGTTTTTAATTAATATTTACTTAATCAATAGCGACCACTATTATTTCATCAATTCACAGATTAACTACATCATATTCTTATATGCAGAAACAACTAGAAACATCCTTCATTGACCTTTTTTGATCTCATCCTTGACCTCTTGAAGAAATATGATTAGTAATGATTTCTGTGACCTACTTCCACGAAAAAACTCCTCCTTTAACATAAAACCATTAACTTATCATTTTAAATCATCTTTAATGAAAATATCTGATAATAGGCACACTATTTAACAAATTAATTAATCATTTATCTGAATGATTATTTTAAATTAAGATCAAATTAAAATACTTAACTGAAATTTAATTAGGTTGTTATTCTATAGACGCTTGTATTTTATGACCATCTTAATTAGCTTATTCTTGTCGATTACCTAATTTGAACTGTCAAATATAAAGTGGTTATTAAAGAAAATGGAAAATGAAAATGATATTAAATACTTGATCGGATTATCATGTAGGAAATATATTTTAAGTCATTTTATATAAAAAGTTATATAAATTATAATACATGCGATGACAGTATACACATATATCACATACTCTGATCTTTAATAATAATATTTCACCAAAATTCATGACATAATTATTTTTCTAAGCGTATGCTTATAAGCAGCGCTTGGTGTCGGTAAATTTAATTTAGTCTAAAAACTTGGGACTTTACGCCGTTAGCTTCCCAAGTTTATAGCCCTTTCCTATTTAACGCTAGGTATTTACATAATATGTGCATACTGGCCTCATTCTGTTCTCCTCTTAGGTGGGTGATTGGTGAAATGTCTATGTGCAACCTGAAGAGAGATATCTGAGGTTATTGAAGTCGGTTAATAGACCTATTAGAACCGTCAAATGTCTCTTACCCAAGTTGATCAGTTCTTCAGTCCTCTCGTTGCTCGTGTTTTTGCCCGGTAATAGTATGGCTTGTCACAATCTTGCGCCAACTTCCCATCCAGTTAAGTATCCTACGGTATCATATTACATTACATTAACAAAGTGCAATTATAATGTACTAATACATACAGAGAAATTTCTGTATAAACTTGTAAAGAAAAATGAAAAATTACTGAAATGATATTTTTAATGAAAGTAAATATAACGGATCTTTCTGTATAACCTTTAAAATAATTTAGAAAACATTAAATTTTTTAAGTTATTTTAATTAATGGAAAGAAGAAGAAGAAGAAGAAAGAAATATTTTCTTTATTATGTTAACCTTCACAATATTTAAAAGATACATGCAATAATATAAAAATTCAAAATCTTATCCTCTGAAGTGTGTTCGCATGAACTGGTCAGTTCTACCAACTACAGAAAGATTTGTCTAGGGAACAATACTCGTAATTACATAAATAGTAAGAAACGAATGAAATTGTTTAACGACCAGTGCAGAGTAAGCCAATAGCGTATGAATGTTCATTTCTGGACCTTCGCTTATTAAATCAGACGGCAACTGTAGACCAGATTGACGCGGAATTAAATTTCACTTCAAGTCCTTTAATTAGATTTTTAAAACTGAACGATAACTCTTGTCGGTGGCATTAACGTCAAATAGAATCAGCCTTTTAGTGCTATTTGCCACCCTTGGTACAAGCGAACAAGCTAGGTAGGGACCCCAAATCAGGACAAGTGACTCGTCTCTGGATATTGAAGGGGTAGATTCGTGCCCGTTGCATTATATAGTCATCAACTCCTTTATTGGGGTAGTTATATTGCGGCGTAGAGGTGGCGTCGTCCAGATGCAGTGATTTATCATTGAGCCGATAACTCTACAAAGATAACTGCTTGAATATTCGAAAGGTTCGCCTTGCCAATATGTATCTCATAATTTACATCTTCTTTGGTGCATTTGTGCTTGTAATTAATGGCCAACAGTTGTTCGGATGTGTCTTTTATCGCGCTTGTAACGCTGATTATTATAGATTGTGATAGCTGGTTATGAATGGCTATGGTGACAATTTCCACCAAAAGTAGTCGTTTGTAATTGCGCCACTAGAGAAGACGGGTGAAAGGGTGAAAATTTCATTGCCAATTTTGGGGTGTTCTGAGTGAGGACATAAGGTTTGATTTGGTATCAGTTGGTATTAGTGCGGTGATTTATGTTACAAATCAAAATTCGCGGGGTAGAATGGTGGCAGGAGCCTGAATTCGTAATCAGTCATGTATTAAATACTGGAGCTAAACAATATTTGAATTGATTTATGAATGGATAGTTGAATGGATGGATGGATGGATAAATGGATGATATTAATGTATTGAATAGTCAGTAGAAAAGTAAAGATAGAAATAGAATTTTTAAGGGTTGGTAATTAGAATTAATGCTATACTTGCAATTAATTTTAAGCAACTAAATGAATAATTATTGGACGGATAGATAAAAAGACGCATGAATTGAAAACTGAATGCATGAATAGATGGATAAATATATGGATGAATGTAATTAAATAGGCATTAGGGTACTAAAATTTAAATTTCTAAGGGTTGGAGTACAATGGAAGAAACGAATTGGAATTAAAATATATTGCAAAATATGAATATGTTATAATAAATGATTAATTATTAGATAAATAGAAGTATAGGTAGACGAAATAAACTCTGGATTTATAGATGGATTGGATTAAACTTTTAAGACAAAAATAACAATCCGAAATATTTATTATAAATCTTTATTAAATTTTTCGCATACATATAATTATATTAGAAATCAAAGTTCACTGAAGAAAGTCACGTTGGCTTTACCTTTTGAGTCATGTATTAAGTATTGGTCATAGTAGAGACAATATTTGAATTAATACATGAATGAATTAATGGATGGATAGATGGATACAAGAATGAAATTTAGAGGAATGGTTCGATGAATATAGCTGACGGATATATCGATTGATGGATGGATGTATCAATGGACAGAAGTAATGATGCATGAATTTGATTAAAAATGTAAGGAAGAAATAAAAAGTCAAAAAGAATTTTATAAAACTTTATTAAATTTTTAAAATACATTTCAAATATTGGATTCGCGCCAATTACATCCCATCTTCCTAAGTAAATTCTTGAACTTCTTCCAACGAAGGTCAAGACGGCGACTTGCAAAGGTTAAACGAAGGTGACTTCTAATCAAGGCAAAACATTCTACGCTGTAAATCATCTAAACTGAATCCCACAATCAGAAGCGGCAACTCGTTGTTATTAACCCAAGCGGCTATTCAGTTCGGTCGGTGCTTACTCGACTAATTAAATAAAAAAAATCGCGATTTGCCATTCAAATCTTCGCAATTCCTTTGCTCTCGCATCAAAGACGAATTGAATATCAGTCTTGCTCTTGCGCTAGAGACTTCAATTCCTTTTGTACAGAATCCTTTCAGTCAGATAAAGAGACGGTTTTGTGTTTGAAAAGTCATTTGTCATTGAGCCTCGTCCGGCGCAGTTCATAACGCTGACAATGACGCCGGATCTGCGCTGTAATAGTATCACATCTCAGTCATATTCAGCGAAGCCAGTGGCATATGTAAGCGATCAACGAAAATGAATGCGAGGCTTCCATTCAGTGGAAAGCACTCTTTCTCTTTCTTGTGCTCTCGAAACACATCGAAACCCCTCGCGGATAGGGGAGAAATGTGAAATGCAAAAATTTGCGAAGATTTTTTTTGTCAGGCGTTCCTCAAGACTCCCTTTGATGTGCCGTTAAAAGCAACTGGTTTTAATGCGTTGCACCTTTGAAAGTTTTTTTAACCAGCGCCCGAAATTCTCCGCCTTGCCAACGAATTGTCTTCCTCTGGTGATAAAATTCGTGTGGATTATTATCGTTGGATGTATTTCTCGATGGAACAATCAAATCCAACACTATAAGAACTTCGGAATTATTTCCAACAATTTGCGATCCATTCGCAGTGGGCTTCGTCTGATTTATTTTCTCGTGTTTCAATGTGTATCCATCTCCCCCTCCACTTCACCCTCGTATTTCGAGAATTCCGAAGTTTCTTGTTCCCGTACGGACGAAATTCGTCATAATTCAAATAGTCTTCGTACGATTTTTTATGATTTTATAAGGGCAGCATATTGTTCGCTATCGGGTTGCGTAAACTGAGAGGGATGAATGGGGCTCTATAAACGGTAGGGCGTGGAGCCGATTCGATGACGCGTAAACCTTAGCAGAGTCAGCCACCACAAGTCGACACGTTTCTTCGGACTCAATCAAAGGAGGGTCGCCTTTCTTGTCCTTTCATATCTGGTCTGATGGAACGTACGCTCCAAATACTCGGTACAATAAGCCCATGTTGATCATCTTTTATGCGATTTTTTCTCATTAACGAGGGGGGCTTCTATTGCCGCGTTAAAAATTAATACAAATTTTTGCAATCGAATTGAATTTATTTCATGAATAGACGCGCGAAGCAACAATCACGTGATTCCATTTATTTTTATTGTTTATCGTTTGTCACAATTGTTTGTTATTCTTTTTATCCTTAATAACAGAATTCTTGATTTTTGTTTTGTAAACAACTATAATTTTATTTATGTAAACAAACGCTTGAAAGTTTTGTTTACTAAACAAAGAGTAATGGCATATCGTTTGTTTTAATATAAAAGTTGTATTCGTCAGTTTTCTTAAAATTATCTTTTCCTTTGTAATAAATCTATTAACTTAAATTTCTTGTTTACAATTGAACGGTTTATATTTATACTGTCATATTTAAAATAACAGTGTCATTGAACGATAAATATGTTATTAAGCAAGCAATGTTAAATTTCTATTTGATTCATAATTTCAATATGATATATGCAAAAAATTGTTTATTAAACTATACACATGGAATTTTAATAAAGTTTTGAAGAATGTTTTTAAAAATATTTGTGATTTTGTTAATCTTTTTTCGTACAAATTTAAAAATCTTATCAAATATTGTGAAGATTGTTAAAAAATTAAAATCACGAAAAGTGTTTACAATAAAAACCATAATTATATATACAGCAACAAAAATTTGAATTAAAAATAAATAATATATATAAAAATTAAATTCAATTACTCAGATCAATTTGTCGCCTATTAGACTGTAATATATTACCCAATCGTGTAGAAAATATGTAGCAAAAATTGAGGCTTACTATGTAACTAATCATTATCCACAGTCAACACAGAGTCTAAGTAATGTCATCGTCAGTATTGACGATGAACGAAAGACGGTAGGGGTATTACGGTATCGCATCCGATCATTTTTTGGCAACAATGCTAAATCCACCACTACCAGGCGAACACTAAAACGACGTTACAAAAATTATTATCTCTTTTACGCGAATTTCAAAGAAAAATGGTTTGTCAGTGTACAAAACATCGAAATAAAGGAATTGAAATAAAAACCGTGTTTACATTCCGCACTATTTATCCAACCTTGAAATTATCCTGACATAGTTTATTATTGATTTCTTATAATCATACTCATAATATCAAAACATTAAATTTCCTATTCTTTGAAAAAGAAATAAAAACATAAAAATTAAAAAACATGGAAATATTTGCGCGCAAGGTCAAATGCCGGCGCCACCCGCATTAAAAGCAATAAAACCGTTTCGTTATGAAAATAAACAAATCGTCAATGACGAACGAATACAAACATAAACAATGATTTGGAATGACCGTTAAATTGCATCAAATAATTGTTTCAATTATTTCGAATTCCTCGTCGTAAAGCTAGACGTTTGACGCTCGCGACGCTTTTGATGTTTGTTTACCGTAACTATACACAAAGGTAGGGATAATAGTTGCGAGTGCAGTCATCATCTGAACGTGGCGAACCGTGACTGTCTGAAGGTGGAGTGAGAGGTGGAGAAACGTGTGGGCAAACGCGTGGGCGTGGAGGCAAACCGATGGCGTTTAACTATTGCTCGCGCGTCTCTGCGACTCAAAAGTCTAGTTTGAGAAAAGCGAGGCAAAAGAGCTCTTTTCGGTGCTTCTGGTTCGACGAAGCGAAACTTTCAGAGGCGTGCCACAACGATTCCGTTTTCGTGTTTATTCTTCGCGCAGTTTTACGTAGTTACAATCGTTTCCGGCTTAGTCGCGGTTTAATCATAATGGGATAACCGTTTCTTTCGCTGAGTAATTTTAGTAGGAAGAAATAAATTATGATTTTTAATTATTTTTGTAATTTCAATTGTCAAATGATCTTCGTGGTTTAGCATTTTGACTGTTATGACTGAGGGGTAAATAATCTAAAAATGACAATATTTGTGAAAATTTAAAACAGTTGATTGATCAATTAATGATTATGGGATTTATTTTGTTGTTTATTATTGAAATTGTATTTTTTTTATTTGTTGGTATTTTGCTGTGATTTTAATGCAATTTATTTTATAAAATAGGAATTAATGAATGTTTTATTATGTTAAACTTTTATGGTAGAAATAGTTTATTTTTATGAAATGAACTTGATGTTAATATTTTTAAAAAGGAAGGTATTAATGCTTGAAAAAGTAACTGAAGTTTAGTTTTATATAAATTATATAGCTTATTTGATTATAACTTATGTGAACAAAATGTTTAAATTTTCTTGTATTCCATTTAATTAATATATATTTACTTTGATCAAGTTTTAAAACTAACTCAAATTGTAAATTTTGATATGTAATATATATATATAATTTAAAAAAATTAATTTTTTATTTACAAAATCACTATTATAATTGTGGATTTTAATGTAGTTTTTTTTTAATTTATTAACTTTTTATAATATTCTAATTGAATTAATTAATACTAAAACAGAAGAAAGATAAATTATACCTATCTTACTAATTTACTTACAGGGATTCAAGCCCTGTTAAATTATATTTCACCAACAAAGAATATTTGATACGTCATCTGCATTAGAAAAATAATTTAAATAAAATTTAAATATTATATTAAACACTATATGCATTATATATACATGTCATTTAAGTTTAGTCGATTGAAACTTTTTAAGTAGAAAACTTTGAAAAGGTAATTTTGAAAAACACAAAAATTAATGACTTAATTAAATTACATTAACTATAATATACTAATATTTTGCATATATATATATGTACATTACACACAATTTTAAATTTGTTTTAAAATTAAAATTCCTTTGTTAAGGAATGTTAAAATTTAAACATTTCGACATTATAAAAAGAATAAATTTAGTACTTTTCAAATGCCACATACAATAAAACAATTATCAGTAACATTTTTATTAAATAATATAAATTACTACACTGAGAAAAATAAGCAATGAAAATTATTGTTTGTAATACTAATGTGGGCTATATGATACAAATCGTCAAAATTTACTGTTTTTAACACAAAAAATTATTTATATAGATAATTATTGAATTATAATAATATATATATATACTGTTAAAAACAGTAAATTTTGACGATTTGTATCATACAGCCCCAAATTACACGCAGAAAACAATTTGGTCAAATCAAGCAAAATCAATTGATTCAACAAAATACTTTGGTTATTATTTAAAGAACCAAATCGTTTGTTGAACTAACAAAACCTGTTTTCATATTATACATTTTGTCGAATTCATAAGTGTATTTGTTTGATTTAACAAAATATTTGACTACTGCACTGTTAAAAAAGAGTGTCTTAGATGTCACGATTTTAAGACACAAAGTGACTTATTGAAGTCACTAGCTGTCTTAATACAATATATTTTGCATTAGATTAAGACACTTAGGCGTCTTAATTAAGTCGCTTTGTGTCTTAAATAAGACACGTGAATTATATGTTTTTTAACAGTGTGATTTGGTTGGTTTGAATACAAATTTTGTTGAGTGACTCATTGTTACGATATATATGAAAATAATTAAAACACAATAGATTAAACCACACTGAGAGAAATAAACGACGAAAAATTACTATTTATATCATTAATTTGGAACCATGAGAGAAAAAGCATAATATTTACTGTTTTTAAAAGAAAAAAGTAAGTTTTTTAAGTAGAAAAATAC
>JABFQC010004769.1:0-12329 GCA_022817085.1 Psilanteris sp. ZL-2020
TTCGTATACTGCAGTAGAATAAATGAGCTACAGAAATATTTATTATATTTATTAATTATTAGTATATTAACTGACAAATAAAATGTACTACTTTTGAGACAACTTTTATAAACATGTCTAATGCACGCTGGTGTACCACGTAATCTATTTATATATATATTTTAATTTGCTTTCAATATATAAAATTTAACTTTAATTGCGATTCAAGTAAATATTTTTATTATTTAAATTAAAAAAATAGTATTTGAATTGTTAATAAAGTAAAACGTGAATCGTTAAAATTTCCTTCTTTGTATAATTATATATTTATATCAATATATAAATCAATTGAAACTACTGAATGTAGCAATAAAAATGTTCTGAATTATATTATCTTTGTTTATACAATATATATAAGTTTGTACAATATTGTTTATAAATTATATACATTCTGTGAACACGTTAAACAAGATTTTTATTATACTAAGAATTTTCTTAAATTATACCAAAAATATAGATTTTATTATTTAAAATATTACGTAATTATTTCTGTATTTTTATCCACGAAATAAATCATATACATATTAATAAAGATTAGCTTATAAAATTATATTTAAAAACAAACTAATACAACTTCGATATTGAAATCGATATGAAAAAAATTTAATATAGTTTCCGAAAATTTGTATTATATATTAATGATTCATATTAATATTAATTTTTTCACCTTTCTTATTGACTATCTTTCAATATATTTATACAAATAACCTCAAAAAAGCTAGATTCTAATTTTTTTAAATTGTTTTTTTTTTTTTTTTTTTTATTTATAATAAAATAATAAATTACTATATAATATTTCAAAAACTTTACAAATTCGAAATTTATTATACTCTACCTGCAAATTTAAATTCAAAATTTAATCTTCTTAAAATCGTTTAAATCTATTTAAATCATCTGCTACGCCGTCATTTTTGCATCCAATATATGATTCCATTGGTCTATAGGAATCATTTGAAATCCATTATAAAGAAGTAAATTTATAGTAGTAATGTGAATGAATCCAAAAGCTAACAGTTTTATACAAAATAAATATTTTTAAGTATAATTGACTATATACTGTTTTAAAAAGCATTCTTTTATAAGAATAAAAAATGCAATAGTCAATAACACATTCAATGCAGGTTGAAAAACAATCAATCAGTATCGTGAAAATTAAATTACTTCAATTATCTATAATAATGAATCACATAATTTTAAAATGAAGAACATACATCGATTTTAAAATGATAGTGATATCCAACGATATTATGCAATATCCGTCTGATTGAATAATTCATTACATCATTTGAACGTACCATTTTATTTTAGCTAATATTTATTCCAATAATTTCAGGTAATAATAAATAAATTTTGAGAAAAAAAAGTATTTGTATAGCATAAGATTCACTGTTATATCTGATTAATAAGTAATTCAAATGAATTGTCAATATAATTAAACACTTATCATATGTTTCAATATATATGTACAGTTTTAAATACCATATCACTGCAGTATGTAGGATAATTAACGTAATTAAATTGTAATCTTTTAAAGAAACCAAATTGAAAATTTGAGAATGGACATAAATAGTTTTCAATAAACACGAATGAAATTATAATATTGAAAATATTTATATATTACACAAAAATAATGTTCTTTACTATCTCGTGTATATTCGATGTATTTCCTATATTAACTAATCTTAAAATAACTGTAGAATAATATTTAAATTAGTCAATTATAAATTTTGATACACACGACAATTTCGATAAATAATAACAATTTACTTTTTACCTACATATAAATACATTTTTTTAAGTATCTTAAATAAAATTAAAATTTGTAACAAGTATATAACGAAAATCTAATAATAATCTAATAATAAATACCCTATAATCATTATTTTGCTTTAACGCTAAATCACAACAAAATGTTCAATTGGTTATACGTTATATCGCAATTTATGTTTGATATATTTTGACAATTCGAATTTAAAAAATGCATATTTTTTTGTTCCACGTTCATAAAGAAATGAAAGATAATATCATCGGACGATTTGTCTCGGGATTATTTGGACAAATCGAGATAACTGCCCAATGTGCATTGCAGGCTCTGTGCAGACCAATAGGCATATAGCTGTATACTGATTAGCATGCCACAGTGTCGAGATAAGCGGCCTAACGCAACGATATAGTCAGCCGAGCAATTCAACCCGATCCTACAGAGTGTTTCACGTACGATAATCTCGAATGTTATCTCCGGAAATACCATCTATACCTATTAAAATGACTGATTATGGATAAGTATCTACGTAACTATTTGCTTAATAATGATGATTTTTCACGTTGCAATTTCATTGTTATTGCAAATTGAAGTGAACAATTAAAAAAAATCCAAACAAACTTGAAGCTTAATTGAAAAGGATGAGTACGAAGCGGTTGAATTATTGATTATGATTATCATTTTTACGTGGAGCCATGCGAATGAGGTCAATTGCAATAGATCAGGATATGTGAGTGAGCGAGGCGGAGATAAGGAGAACGAGAGAGGACAATAATTGATCGAGTCCAATAAGCTGCCCTTGCCATAAACCGTTGATCCTGTTATTGCAGGTGCACGAAACACGACACCCTTAGCTCAACATGTGTACAGTAGTATGGTATACGGTGCTGGTCGACCAACCATTTCATTAATTTTTCTCGTTATGGGCGCATTAAGTTGTTACACTATTTTATCATAAAGATGACGGAACATTCATTAATTAGATCTTGTTTAATAAAGCCTGCATTAATAAATACATCCAGTTTACACTAAGTACCTATGGGGAACTTCTAAACAATTGAATTTACAATTCGAGTCTCTCGCTTTATGTTCATTCCTTCTTTACGTATGCCAAATTCCCTCGTCGAAACGCGACATACCGCTTGTAATGTATTTTGTTAATTTTTCCTATCCCTTATTTCACAACACGATTCATTTGAAATCCTAAATTTATTAGTCCTATAAACAAAATAAGTACATACATCCGAGCAGAAACCAATTTTTAACGTAAATTTAACGATTTGCCTTTAAAGCAATCGATTCAATTATATCAGCGGAATATTCTGAAAGTTGAAATTACGCAGTAAAAAAAGTTGCACAAAATAGAATACACCAGCCAAAGTCGCTGTTGGAAATCGGTCGCTATACGATTTCGTGTGACCTCCTCGAATAGAGTATATCTTTCTTTGAGCTTTAGAAATTGAGAATAACTGTTGATGATGTTGGGGGCAAGTTTTAGCCGATTTATGTTTAGCAAACTGGACATGACGATAGCCAAATTCGTGCAGTGAAACGTGGGACGACTATACTGTTAACATCCACAGGGGTTTCGAAGATTTGCATGACAATGCACCGTTATTATAGTCGTGACCCAATCAAATGTCGAGCATACGCCGTTTACTCTGGGAGTGTTTATTACCGATACTTGCTATGCAAATGCCCACGTGCGTGCACGTAAGTACAGACGCATACACAGAGAAGCAAGTTAATAATTCGTTTCATCCAGCTTGAGAATGTCACTATTTGAAGCGTCGCACTTAACACGTTGACGAAGCACCAGGGTACATCGTCGAAACTAATTATTTTCTCCAGAAGCTGTCGCTTATTTACGTTTAGTAATAAAAAAAACATTTCAATTAATGACAAGTTATTTAAAAATGAATTGCTCGTTATTGTTAATTGGTGCTAGTATGTTAGTCAACAATTAAGTTTATATATATATATAAACGTACATGTGCGGAATTCTTAATATGAGAACTGTAAATTAACAGTCAATTAATGGAATTGAATGAACAGAAAATCAACAAATCTATCCGATTCAGATTATTTAATGTTCTAGATATGTTTTGTTAAATTTGTTTTGACGCATAAATAAAATTATATATACTTGATGCGTGTTTTGGTAATATTAGGATTGAGGCAACTTTCGATCGGTGTGTATTTGTAGCGATGACTATCGCTTATCACCCTAACAGAGGCGCAGTTATCTTACATCGCAGAAACTGCAATATTTTCTTGCTACGGCATACCGATTTTAGTATATATAATAAGTTCATAAAATATTATTACAGCTATATATTATGATATAAATAAATATGGTAAAGCGTGAAGTAATCTTAGTTAAATTATAACAGGGTTAAGCAGCGTCTATAGAAATTGGTCTGTAAAATTTAATTATATACATTATTGGCTTAAAGTATTTTTCAACTGAATAATTAATAATATGCATGTCTTGTATTAAAGTTAACAGGTCTTTGAAACAGTTTATGTTCATCTTATTTTCGATGAGTGATATTGAAAGAAACAGAATTTCCAACTCTATTTCTAATTTCATTTTCATTTCAAGCTACGTTGTTTTGTAATGGGGAGTGTAAGTTAGAAACACAAGAGACTTTTCTTGCTATAAAGTCTTGTCGAGTAACATTATTATTTCCAACACTAGATTGTCTTCCATCTACGAGAATGTAGAAACAGAATTTAACCCGTGACAGGTCATCCCCAACACTTTCAATTGTTATTTTTTCCATCTTTATCTCGGAAACTTCACCCCTAGACTTTAAGTAAATTTCTATTTTGCGTTTTCTTCCTGATCATTTTACTTATGTCTTCTTCGTTTTTTCTTTTGTACAGAAACAATTTAAAACGACAGACAAGCAATCACAGTGTTAAAGAATTCGTACCAAAGAAGTCGCATAGAATCTTAACAAGAAATAAAATAATAAGATTACGTAATTTGGCATTCCCTAACCAATTTTTAAATCGATTTAAATTTCACTATATGGAAACACACGTTTAAATAATAAACCAGAAATATTAATAAAAGTCGGAAATAAATTTGACACATTATTATTAATTGAAACTTTTTCTGTATTTTTATATATTTTCTTTTATTATTGTGGTTTGTCGGAATAAACACCTTGCACTGTAAAATGTAAGGAAATTATTATATTACTTGAATTCGTTGTTTTTTATATGTTAATTTTAAACATTTGTTAGTTTTATAAATACTTTTAGAAATGACAAATAATTAGACAAAATTTGATTTCATTCAACGTTCACTTTTTTTCAAATTTATTAATTTATTTATTGAGAAAAGTTTTATCATGAAATATAAAATGTTTCATTTTATAGAACTCTTTATTACCTTTTGTTACGTTTAAAAGAAATTTAATCGACAATATAAACGTTGGATGACGTATATACAGTATTATCTCAGTTAACAATTTTGATTTATTACTGTTTTATTAGTGCATATAATCAAATTATTCTAATATTAGTTTGTATATAAAATATTCATTATGAATTTGCAATAAGTAACATTAAAATTCATCTATTTAATATCAACTACGTGCATGTAGTATTCTATTTTAATATAAAAAATCGAATATGAATATTTTAACCAATGTTTTGTTTAAACTAGAAAATCCTCTGACATATATTATTATATTATATTTTTAATATAACAATGATAAAATTATTCCCAATTGAGCACTGAATATCACGAAATTAAATTACGTATGTTAATTATATAAAAAATGTATATGTATATATTTATTTGTTAAATGATTTTAAATGGAACGCACAGTATTGATTACGATAAGTATAAGTTTTTTTAATCAAATCAAAGACGAGCGCTGTAGAAATAACACGAGTTAACTTTTCATGACTGTAACAATATTTTTTGCAAAAGGAGCAGAACAATGCAGCATTTTATGTATTTTCAGTGAATGAAATTGTTCAACGAATGAGCATTGCACACGTTGTGTGAACAGTATTTTTTCTGTAAAGTTTTCAGCGCTTCTGCTCACACGCACACTCGGAACAAGACTAAGTTTGCATGATGGTATAATCAGACTTATTTCATAAGCTGAACACACGCAGAATATTCGTTATGTATGTATCTCAAAATTTATATGTGCCGCATAAATTACAATTTTTTTGAACTTTAAAACTTATATTAATTATAAATTACACGAATATTAAATTAATCAAACTGAAAACTGTTGAAAAGTGGAAATAACTGTTCGTCACAATTTATTATAATAAAATAATTATAATGTGAGACTAATAATTGTTAGGCGAAAAATTATTTCAGACATTTTATGAAAGATGACATATTTATCTGTAGCGTGTTTTTAACATATGATAATCGTCCTGGCCATTTCCTTATTATAGATATCAAATTTATTTTCGAATTTACATTCACTACGTAAATTAATTAAGCACAAAATTAGAATAATGTAAGCGAATAGTCGTCCAATAGTACTCGTATGTAGATATTAATAATTTTATTATTAATATACGAATTTTTATTATTATTGCGTGTAAATGGTATTTACTCGATCTTGATGTTGTTTATTTTAAAATAATAATAGCTATGCACTTATTTTAAAAATGAATATGTTGTTGTATAAAAGTTGAAATATTTGGAGTTGAACGAATTATATATTTATATAAATTCAATCCTAATAAACTTAAAGCATCAGCTTCCATAACGATGAGTATATATTTTTATATGAGTAAGTGTTCGTGCTATAATCTGCTGCATCAATCATGTTATTTTTATAAAGGTCATAGTTAAACTAGCACTGTCAGCTTCAAATTGATACATTCGTGGCATTCAAGGACCACATTTTTTTGATGCACCAAATAATGATTTTTGAATATTTTATTATACGGAGAAATAATAAAATCTCTTTTTAAATGCGGCACTGATTAATTGGTTATACATTATATATTTTAAAATTCAGTAATTGTTAATTTTTTATGGCAATTTTAAATAATGTATATATCATTCAGAGAAGAGATAATACATATAAACCATGTATTTGAAATGTCATCTAATATATTTAATCATGACTTACCTATGTTCAGTTCATTTTCTAATCTCTTATTTGAATCTTATTTAAATTCTATTTAGATCGCTATTTATATTTAAATGTACTATTTTTACTTTACGAAATAGTGAATGTTTTTTAATCCTTCGTTACGTGCATTTTTTTAAATGTCCTTGGTTATTATCAATATCTTTCGCTAAGCAATTCATGACTAAAAGCGTAGTTCACATATTATTATAAAAGAAATATTATGCAAACATTTTTAAAAAAGCAAATTATTTATATATAAAATATACGAATTATTTTAAAACTTAATTTTAAAAGCATAAATAAAATTGATTTAAAAATGAATGTATAAAACAAATTATATTATTAATGACTGATAATTTTCATTTGAATTTGTATAAATTATAGCAATAATATGAGCGATATTCTATATATAATAAATATACAAATATACAAATAATGTTCAATGGCCTCATTTAAGTTATTAAATAATAAAGGATTATGATCGCAATATTCACTAACCATATTCCAAATAATTTGAAACATTATTTATTTAGAAAATTTACTATTTTTAGTTTTTTTAATAGCCGTAAGCTATCATTATATATATACAATTGAATTTTCATATTTTGTTCTATATAATTTAAAGGTACATATCCATGCCTCTAGCACTAAGAATAGCTTAAGGCTTGCCATAATTTTTAACGTATTCATTGAAAAAATCAAATAAAATCAGAGAAAGCTTCGCTAATAACCAAGACAAATGTTGCTTTAGTACAAAAAATTAGCTATAAAAATCAATGAAGGAAAACGTAGAAATTGCTTCTAGATTTAAATTGTGAATTTCAGAAAAACTTATGTGATTATCGTAAAATGTTGCAAACATAGTCCTGTTTAAAATTATCTATATATGTAGTTACTTTAACATTAAATTAAGAACCAAGAACTGTAAAATAAACTTGTGGATGCTCAATACAAAAATTTACAATCGATCCACAGTCGACATGACGTTGTCGACGTTGGAACTACGTTGTCTACACTGTAAAAACGGGTATCTTAGATTAAGGGACTTTTTCGTAGACAGTTTTCAGTCGTTCACTTACAAAATCCATTTAGCGACTTATAGTAAGACACTTACAAGACGCCTTAGATCATATATAACCTGGTCTTCTCTCACTTATGGTACTTTCCATGTATTTTAACTAATAACATTAAAGATATTATTAAAGATGTATAATTTCATTTATTTTTTATATCAACTAAAAATATAAATTTTTATTACTCTTAATAAATAAAAACAGTTAAAAATAATTCATTTTAATTAAGACGTCTTTAAACGCCTGATATTTCGGTGTCTTAAACCTTCAAAATGGCTTATTTATAAGAGGCGTCTTTTCGTGCATGTCACATAGCGCCTTCTTTTAAGGGAGTTGTGTCTTAAAATAAGACATTCAAAAGGATCCTGTTTTTACAGTGTAGAATCGTCGTGTCATACACAATTTTACGTCTCAATTGTTTCTCATGTGGAAATAAAAAATGAACCAGTTTCAACTGGTCGGACTTTGTTCCATTAATTTATGATTTTCGTATTGTTAAATTCTATATTCATTTATCCTTTATATTTGAATTATATTTTATAGTTACATAAATTTATTAAAAATCCAACAACATTTTCCATTAATATATATTGAAATAGATTGTCTTATATTAGAAACATATTTCAATTATGGTCACCTATCCAAATAATAGTTCCAAACTCTTTTAATCTTCCTGCAATGAGTCTCTATGTTTCCGTATAAACCATGTGATGGATTCTCTCAATTTTAATAATATTCAGTTACAAGTCGTCGGGCATTAAGTGTTTTCACTTAAGTCATTTTTCTGCTTAAATAAAGACACCAAATAATTATAAAAATAATAATCAAATTAACTGATTTTTTTTAAAGTCGACTATATGAACATAAGTCGAAAAAAATGTATGTTAACATTAATTATATAAAAACCTGTTTTTTAAAATTAAATATTTTAAAACTAACAAATTATAAATCGCTACAGATATAAAAAGTACTATAACTTAAAAATGGCAATATTAGTCAAAAAATGAAAATCTTCCAAATGCATGCAAACTTTGCACGTGGACAGCCACACCTATTATTAACATGAAAATTTAAGTTATATGCGTTTGAACGTTTATGTTTCTTTAATATGTTGAACAAATTGAATTTAAATATGTTAACAACATCATATTAGAATGAGACATAAAGTAGATTCGATGTTAGTCAAATGTTGGTGAACAATGCTAAATGTATTTAAAATAAATCAAAGGTAATGTTGGCATTCGACATTGGTCCAACATTTTCACGAAGCATTTTGCCAACAGGAGTTAACGACGTTTATTTTGTATGTCGATTTGGCTATTGGAATAAGTCGTCAAGCAACATCGGTCAGACGTCATTTCGACTATGATATCGTTATTACGTCGGAATTTTCTACATAGGTTAGTGCAGTACAGCTTTTCATTGATAAAATAACCGTATACTATTTAGAATTCTAAAATGATTTCAGAATTTAATCTGAGAAATTTCTATGCTTTGCATTCAAGTATTATCTTAAATAATTTACTCATTTGATTATTTAATTTACTCTTTTGGTAAATCATTTATCAAAATTTGCTAAAATTGTGCACTCGTTAATATGCTTTAAAATTTGTATTAAAACACTTTATAATAATTCACTTTTCTATGACGATACCATATTAAGAATTTTTTTCAGTATATATAATTCATCCGTTTTGTATTGTGTTCATTATGATGTTTAATTACTTTTTAACAAGAGATATTTACTTATATATATATATTCGTATCTTAATATTACCCAGTCAAATCTACGCAGTTTTAATTTCATCATTAACTTTTCTAATATACATATCTGACAATGAATAATTTTCTGCATTAAACGAATGTGCTACCCCTTAGATTCAGCTTTTGCTTCATACATCTATTCTCCCTGCTTTATTTCTGTAAATCTCCCAATACTTTAGGAATAAATTATGGCATCTCTTTTTGTTCTATCACCTATCTTTTTACGAGAATATGTTTTCTTTCTAATATCTACCTATTTTATTTCTCCATTATCAGATTTAATCTTCCTAATGTCTCAATTTACCCAATTTCTAAATTCAAATAGTGTAAGATTTTCGATAAGTTTTTTTGAATTATAAATCCTTTATGATAATCTATTATATACAGAGTATCATTTAGGTCTACTAATAAAATTTTTTTCGTGATATTTCTTTGGAAATAATTGACTGTATAAAATAATTAAGATACAATTGAACGAAATAATTCAAATGTATATAAACTCTTTATGAATATCTATATGTAAGAAACTTTAAATTTGTATTATAATTAATGCTGTAAATAATTATTAAAATGTTTTTCATAAAAAGCTATTATGATGCACTTTAAAATATTGTTAATAAAGTGGAATGAAAATATCAATTGATTAAAAGAATCCACTTAAAATAGTTATTATTTTTAGATTACGTATTACGTATTGTTTTAATCTTTATCATAAATCAAAATTTATTATCTGTTTTATGAAATATTATTTTCAAAATTGACTAATTTTAATATGTGTTTTAATATCAATTTGATTTATCCAGTCGAAATAAAAGATATTCGATAATCCCGTTAGGGTTGGAAATTTTATTTCTTTTTAGTCTACATAAAAAATACATATAAGGATTCGTACCTTACCATAATTTATCGTTTACATTAGCCATTTATTTTGAGATTTCGATAAGATAAGACTTGTGTTTATTTCAGATTAAAAAAAACTTGACTTTTATTTCAAATTTATCCGATATTTCTGAATAATCCCATCATGTGATTAAAAATATTAAAAGCTGAGTATCAAATTGCTACTAATATTACTATCAATAGAAATTTTGTATAAATTTCCTTATTTACTATAATAATTCATTATTATTACTTATAAAATCTTGAGACTTTTAATATATTTATTAATTCATCTGGTTTCATATGTGTAATAAATTTAAATTTATATTAAAAAATTATTTTAATCAAATTAATTTATATCAAATTTGATTATGATTTATTTTAACGCTTTCATCATTTTTGAATTTTAGTAAATTATTGTCTTTTCGATAACACCTACTATATATTTTCTAAATTCTTATTGCTTCTATCTATGAAACTCTTTGACCAAACTTGTATTCATATCACATATAACGTGTTATCGGTATCTTAAAAGAATATGATAGTTTATTATATGACAAACAAAAATTTAAAAAGAGATCACTGTTATAAATGGGATTATATGTTTAAGCTTATTAATAGCACTGAAGTATGTAACAAGTATTTGATAATTATTAAGAAAGCATTTAAACTGGTAGTAGTATTATATTAAATATATATTTATAATACACTATTAAGAATATCATATTTATAGCGGAATGTAGAATTAAAAGGATTTCTTTTTGTATTTTTTCTTCTAACTTATACAAAGACAATTATTAATAATGTAAACATATTACAACAAAATATATTATAATAGCGAATAAAAAAGGCATTGATATAATTAATGTAAATTAATAATTACATTTTTATAATTTTCTAGGTTTAACTGTAATGAATTGATAGTCAATCAATTTAAATTTATTTTAAATTTAAAAAAAATAATATTATTTTCAGTTAAAATAGTTAATCTAAATAGATTTATTTAATTATATTTTAATATTGTTTCTGTTACTTTTCTAAGTTAAATTTACATTTATTAAAATTAATAAAATAACTCATAATATTATTAGAAAAATTACAACAAATTTGTACGTTTGGATATCAGATTATAATACCCAGCGCTTTTTATGTAATAATCTTAATTTATAGAGGATTTGTTTTAAACTATAGAATAATACTCATATTTATGTAATTGATTAAATTAATGTTATAATTAATTAAATATATTTTTGAACTATTACATTATTATTTGATTGCAAATGAAACGATTTCTGGAACCAATAAATATGTTATATATATTTATAAATTAGTTTCTTTTTTAACATTTTTAAAAGTGTGTATATTACATTCATATTATATACGTATAACTAATTACCAAATACGATGTATACTATCAAAACTTTATCGAAATCTTTATAAGTAATTTTATTCTACTCAATAAACGCAAACATTTTTTTAAATTCTATTTTGTAATTATAGTTTCTGGAACTGCAACATTGTTTAAACATGAAGATAGAGTTAAATGGAACAAAATAAATAAAGTTTAATAATTATTTTACGTTGTAAAATTATTCATTAGTTAACCGAAATGGCAGTAAATTGTTAAAAATAAAGTTTCGTTTTATCAGTAGAGAAGACAAACTCCGAAAGACGCCTAAGCACATG